>VYZQ01041936.1:6358-47379 GCA_013400655.1 Mystacornis crossleyi | reverse complement strand
TCCCACTCTGTACCCTCTGTCCCTAAAGCCACTCTTACATGTCCCCACTGTATCCCTGCTGTTCCCAAGGCCACCTTCCTGCTCTGTTCCTGCTGTCCCCAAAGTCACCATCACTTCCCTCCACCGCACCCATCCTTACGTCCAAAGCCGTCACTGCACCCCCTTACTGAGGGGCTGTATCCCCGCTGCCCCCAAGCAACCATTACATGCCCCCAAACACATCTCGTTTGTCCTCGAAGTCACCACCACAGCCTCCCGTTGCCGAAGTTGTTGTCACTCCCCCTCCCACGGGGGGTTGCGTCCCTGCCAGGTTTGGCCACCCTTACCTGGGTAGTGGCACAGTTCTTCCACGTTGCAGTGCTCATTTTCACTCCTGTTTTGCAACAGAAGATTGCGTACACCAGGGCAGTCGCGAGGGAGAGTAGGCGCAATGTGAAGCACATGAGTGAGTAAATCATGAAGCCAACCGTGCACGTTCTGCCTACTGCAAACGAGGAGCTAATTTCCTGGCAGCCAGCTTCAGGATGCTTCAAGTCAGTCTCTGCCGATGTGGCCCTTAAAAACCTCTCAGGCTGTGGCTGCAAGCAGCCCTGCTCCTTTCTGACTTTAGCATCTAATTCCCACCAATATAGATAATTGAATTATGCATTTTGTTAGGGGTAGTGGAAAACAACCAGTAACCACTGGATCACTCAGGAAAACAAAGTCCAGCACTTTATTTTTTCAGTTGAGAATTTTTGGGGGTTTGGTGACATTTTGTCAAGTATGAACTCAACCAGAGGCAGAGAGAAGCAGCTGAGGGTCGTTTATTACACACGGAGTAGCCCTCCCTCACAGCAGTACTAATGGAAATAACACTAATAAAGCTGTTGTGTTCATGGTCTGAGCAGCAAAGTGCTGAGTCCTGGTTTCTGTGCCCTGTGCTGACAACCACTTCCCCAGTGACCACGAGCAGACCACTTCGCCTCCCTTCCTAGTTACCACCATTGATTCATAGTTGAGATCTATTAGTTAATGTTTGCAAGGTCAGTTGAAGATGACAAAGCTTTACATGCTGCTAAGAAAACCATAATGATCCTGCTGTTAAACATTAAACACACAATGAGGTGTAAAAAAAAGTATGACATTTATGGAAAATTCCTCTTCCTGCAAGGACAAAGGATTAGCTCCTGAAAAAAGGATGAGCACAAATTTGCACCACAAGATTGTGTCTCAAGGGTTTGGCTTCTGCTTGGGTCTTTGCTGCTGATTATTTGTGGGTCCATGGGCACATCACTTGGGCCAGCAGTTGCTGACCGACCTGAACATGGCAACTTAATCCAAGAGCTAGCTAAAAATCACCAGAAGGTTTTGGAAGGGATGGGCCTTTCCATTTTGTGCCTCTGCTTTCCAGTCTGCTAAATGGGATGAGGATTGCAGCTGTGTAGCCTGATTTTTGCAGGCAACATAATACAGCAGTGAGCAAACCCTCACAACATGCTCATTAGAAGCCTGAGGAGCTGTGCTGCTTGTGGGACACGTCACACCACAGTGCGAGGAATAAAAGTGGGTGTGTGGGACTTTCTAGGAGATTTTTCTTGGCAATGAGTCGTGCTTTAAACGTAGAACTGGTAGCTGTGCCACTGGTAGGGCTCCAGGTCATCATATGTAGAGCAGCGCATGTCTGATGCTCTGACCTACAGGCAAGAAGGAGAGGAACCAGGAAAACCATGTTTGTCTGTAGCTTTGGGTCTGCATGGGGCCACATTCGTGGTGATGAGGCACTGGTGTTTCTGGCAAGGTAGAAACCAGGGGGAGGGATTTGCACAACAGGAGCTCCAAGCACTTTAGTATTTGGCACAGGGATCTCTGAGAGGAGAACTCCTCTCCAAAAAGAGCAGCCTTTTGACAAGGTATCCCTCATTTCCTCCATCAAACTGCCCTTTGCAAGGAGCACATCTGAGCTGCAACAGCTTACTGCATCTTCCTCCTGAAATCTGATGCTGCCCTGCTTTGATGGCGATCAGCTGATGACTGCAGAAAAGCTGAATCATGAAACAGAGGTTATAAACAAGGTTATTTTTAACAAAGGAAATGAATCCCACATCATTTAGAAGTTGGGGCAAGGGACTGTCAGCTGGGGTATGCAAGTCTCACTTCTGCCCCAATGTTCTTTATGTCCTGGAGCAAATTAACATCTCTCTAGCCTTTAATTTAGCTCCTTGTAACATGGACAAAGCAGCAGACTCCAGTTGTGCTTTCTTTGTACAGCAAAGCTCCTGGTGTGACAATAAAATGATGCTGGGAGCTGTGTGATGCCAAAGGTTGACTTGCACTGCCACCCGGCACCTTGCAGAGCTATTTTCAGCCATGCAAAATGATCACACGCAGTATTTCAACAATGTTCATAGACATTTCAGATGCAGAGAGAGACTAACCAGTCTGATTCCCCTCTCCCATAGTTCACAGTCTTACATTTCAATTCCCACATGAAGCCCAGTAACTTCTGCTTCATTTTGCTCACTGCAAACTCAAAATTGACAAGTTTTGCAACCCAGAGACTCATGCTGTGCCCTTCAGGTACTGGGGTGCTGCCGGTGTGTTGTAGGTACCCAGCCTAGGGGGAGGGAAGATGCGTCTGGTTCACCTACAACTAATTGGGGAATTTCCTGTGTATGCCACTTTCTCACATTTAAAGTCTCCCAAGAAAAAGTATATTTCATTTTTCTTAGGAAAGATGACTCAACTCAGAGAACCAGGGGATTGAGGCTGGGGCTGGCCAGGTTTCCGTGCACTTCCCGAGAAATATGAACAACTCCATATACAGATCCTTGCAAACCTGTCTTCTCTGCTTCATGCCTGAGTTAACAAGTGCTTTGGGTGTGTCTCCCCAGCATTACAGAGATAACTACCAAGGTTAAAGAACTCTAGATTTTTTGAAAATGTTTTGTAAATATATATTTAAGTGTACACACATACGTATATTTATGAAAACTTTAGAAGATCGTAAACTTCCATGCCATACTTACTTAAAATGCTGTTAAGGAGGACTTTTTGTCCTGGAGGAGCTTACCTTGCTCACTCAAGTTTGCTTTGAGTTAAGTAGTGATTTCCACATAGAAAGTATCAGATAGAACCCAGAGAAGAAATGAGTTGGATCCCAAGTGTGTTCTGCTCTCCCTGGCCCATCTTCATTTACCTGCTGTGGAAGCAGACACCAAACCTGCACTGGCTTGGGACACACAGCAGTGCCTTGGCACAGGTGCCCAGGAACCTCCAGCATGGCTGTGAGAAGTAGAACAGGACCAACCTTGCAAGCCAGTTGCTTCTTGCTCATGCCTGCAAGGACGTGTGGCTGCGTGCCAGCAGATGGAATAACCATTGCCCCTTGCTAGTTATGGGGCAGGGATGCTGCCAGGCTGTGCTAATTAGTGTTTGAGACGCCTCTGTGATCTGTAGATGAAAGGTGATTTACAGCTGCAAATTATTGCTCTCCTTCATGTGAAGTCTATTATTTCCTGGTGTCCCTCATTTTGACTCATGCCATATCCCATATTTGGCAGGTTCCTCTCTGTAGAGGTGGTGCTTTACATCTCCAGCTGCTTGCACACTCTAAAGGTGTGTGATCTGCTCTCAGCATCCATACAAGGCAGCCTGTCCATGCCCATGCTTGGGAAACTTGGGCTGGAATTTGCAAAAAATTGCAACATCTGAGCCAATGGCTTAGCTGGTGGATTCAGAGGGGCTGCATTCGATGAGTACTACGCTGGGTACACAGCTGGGTTGTGCACTCAACTCTGTGAGCAGTCAGAGGACAAGCTGGGTGAACCAGAGAGAAAAAAGAGGAATATCCCGAGCTTCTGTGCTTGGGACTGCCCCAGGGAAGGGGAAGAAGCCAAAGGGGACCAGACTGGGGCCTCTTAGTCTATAGCTTCTCATCTGTGTCACAAACCTCCTTGGCAGGATTTACAAAGCAGGAGAGGTTTGTGTCTTTGGCAAGTGTCTGGAGGGAAGGGATAGTAACGTGGTTTTGTGAACAGCCCATGGATAGCAGAAGGAGCAGGTATATTCAATGTCCTTCCCACGTTATGCCTCATGGCACATACACATCGTCAGGCTGCAAAAGCAAGGGACATTTTGCTCTTATTGATAAATAAAACAGCATAAAGTAGTATGTGGTGTAAGGTAGTTGTAACAACAGAGGAAGAAATATCCCTGATACTCCACACCAAAGCAATTTTAGCACAGAGTGCAATTTCCTTCCCCCCTCATTCACTGTGCAGCTCTCCAGCTGGGAAGTAAATGGCCACTCACACAAGCTGGCACAAGGCAGTCAGGGATTTTTACAGCTGAAAGAGATCTACCGCCTGCCTAGCCCACAGCAGTTTCCACCTTCTTCCCCCAAATCCACAAGATTTTAAACCTGCAAATGAGGAGACTCCCAGGTAGCCTCACGTACCAGACAACAAGGACTGGGTGGGGCTTCCAGTCCCAGTACAGCCCTCTCTCTCACCTTCACCCTGTTCCCTTGGCTCTGCCAAGCCCTCCTGTCAGCTGTTTGCCTACACGGTGAATTGGTCTGGGGCTGCCATTACTCTTCCCATGGACACAACAGTCACACTCTAATTCCAGCTTTGGCTTGCTCTCAGCAAACCCATTTGGGTCCTGTGCCACTTCCCTGGGAGCCAGCGATGGCAAGAGCCCTGCTTGTCCTCTGCAAAACCCCTCTAATGTACGCATAGGCTCCCCGTGGATGTGTAACATGAAGGAATCCGAGTGCTGAGCAGAAACAAGATTGCAGAGCTGCACCCCAGTGGCAATACACATGCATAAGAACACAATTTCAGAAGTGTTTGTGGCAAGAGGGCTGATGAAGGCTGCAGAGGTTCTCTGGGCCAGTGTCACCCTCACACCCACGTGCAGATCCTTTTGTGGGGGCCATGAGACCCATGGTCCCTGCATCCCATGCTGGAGGAACTTGGTGCTTCAGGCTAACACCTTCCCTTGCTCCACATTCCTGAAGTATTGTGAATCCTCTGAGGTACTAAGGAAGCCACAAGCTAATTCCTTTTCTTGCTATGAGAAATCAACAGAGTGAGCCAGACACTGCTATGGGGGAGCACGGTAACTCATTAGAGGTCCCACCTATGCTGCAAAGGGAAAACACCAGAAAGATCCCCACCATAAAATCTGCCTTCTGTTGTATTTTTTTTCTGCAACATTTTCTTCAGAAGGTTTTGTCCTGAATTCCTAAATGTGTCAGGGCAGAGGGGCCTTGGGGCCAAAGTTGCTTTGCACATCACTCACCCTCATGGCAGTGAAACCCAGCATTTGCTGGGACAGGATCATGCATTGTATTCCTGCACTTCTGTATTATACTAACTATGGGAAATGCTGAAAATAAGTTTTCAAAACCTAACCCCACTCAAGCAGAAGCTGGTTTTAATGGCCACTGCTGAGTATTAACCTTAAATGTGTTACCAAGGACTGAGCAGAGACACAGGCCATGAGCACCGTTTAGTAAATGACATTTTACATAAGAGGTTGACAAACCAGGATCATTTTGACACCTTCAATAAGATAAATCATGGTAGAGTATTAAAATTATTTTATTTTTAGCAGCTGAAGATTTGCAAATAACAGTTTTTAATAATCATGAATGATGACATCAAACTGCCACACCCCAAACTGAAGTCATCACTCACTTCTGGCAGGTAGGGAGGGATTTCTCAGCTTTTCTCCTCCTTTTAAAAAACCTCTGCAGCAAAGAAACACTAAAAGTTGGAAAAAACACACAATCTTGCGTGGTAGTGACATTGACAGATGTGCTGGTGCAGGCGGTACATGACGTTGTGGTTTTTTATTAATAACTGCACTGCAGAGCTCAGTTAGAAAAAGAAGGAGTGCCTGAGTGCGTGGGGAGGACAGCTTTGTTCTTCGGACTTGCAAGAGAAGGAATGTAATGTCAAAGGTAGAAACACAGGAGGGGAACAAGACTCACGAAGGAGGCAGTGGGCTGTCGGTGGCTGTGAGCATCAGGTACATGCAGCAAATGAGACCCCAGCCATCAGGTATCCAGGCTTTCAAATCAATTGACTTGTATCAGCAACAAGAGGGCAAGAAAAGATGCTCTCAATTCGTGGGAGCAGATAAGAGAGATTCAGTTGTTTTAAACAAAAGGGTTTGGGAGTTTTTCTTCGCTGACTGTTATGGTGGATTACCCACAGAAAAATGCTTGGTCCCTTCCTCCAGCAAGGGAGTATTCTTGTCCCCCCTGTCCCACACAAGTCACCCATGCAGAGGTGTGCAGAGCCAGGCAAGATGGGGAAGGAGGGATTTCTTCTCCAAAGCCAGCAAATGGCTGCAGCCGCCCCATTTGCCCCTCTCCGAAGCAGCCACGGAGGAACTGCTCTACAGGGAGGACATGGGCGGCTGTAGGAGCAGTCGGGTTCAGCCCCACAGAGAGCCCGAGTGTCAGCATGTGATGAACGTACTGTCCCCAGTCACGTCGTTGCACCGCCGAGGGGAAGGAAACCAAGCTTCAAAGGGAGAGAGGCAGGAGAGGCCCGAGTTTCCGGGGGCGGCTGCTCCCCAGTGTTTGTCATCATCCAAAATAAGAGTGAAAGTTTTTGCTCTTGGAATAATTATTAAAGACATTTGGGTCTTGCTTTCACATGCCATCTTCTTCCTTTTTTTTTTTTTTTTTTAAATTGACTGCAAACCCCATCCTGGCTGCTAAACAGGGATCTGTGGAACTGAAGCTTGTATAAATGTCGTGATTTATGTTCCTTTGGAAGTGAACTGGCAATTCTGAGGAACCCCACCCAAGCCTAGCAAATACGATGGGAGTGCACTGACTCACTGGCTGCTGGCATTCGCTCCTCTCCCTCGATGGCTTGAACCTGCAGCCAATTTGGGCACATGTGAGACAGTCCTGGTAATTGAATCCCGGTCCCCAAAGACACCTTACACGGAGGAAGTGCCTGCCAAAACCTCTGGCTCCCAGGAGAGGCTCAGAAGGGAAGAACAGCAGCACTGCAAGGCTGAGTCAACCTGTAATCACCGGAGCGATGCGGTGGAGGAAGCAGAGTGTTGGCACGGCCTCGGCCTCCAGCGAGGGCTAAGAACCTGCTGCCAATTAACAAGCGTTCAAGTCACCCGACTCCTCTCTTGAGAGGAGAGCCCTGCGGAGTGGCCTGCCTGGCAAGCCTTGGCAGAAGCCCCTTTGCTTTGCTACACCGTGAGAGCAGCGGGGAGGGTAGATGAGTTTGAGGAAGCTCTAAAAAAAATTCCAGTGCTGCCTGTAGAAATATCAGCTGAGGCAGCAATACCCACTGAGCACCTGACAGAGAGGAGCCTTAGAGAAATCAGTTCAGCCATTTGCAGGTGCGATCTTGCTTAAATAAATAAAAAAGACATTGCCACATTGTTAAAATAGCCCCTGCCTACTCAGTGCTTTGCTCCCTCACATTAATGCAATTGTGTTTGATGAACTGAGGGAGAAAAGTCCCTTTCGACTGCAGTGCTCCCAACAGGCTGCAGAGCCACTCTCGCAGGCCGGTTCTTGCCTGGCTCATGGGGCATCTCCCAGCTCTTGTATACATCCCATATACAAGAAAGTCCCCTGGGACCCCCAGCTCGCTGCTCCACCCACCGTAAGAAGACTCTTTTCCCATGCACCCAGAGATAGCAGCACTGATCATGAGTGTACCTGGATGGTTGTTTGCCTGGAAGAGCACGTGCTGAGCGTCTACAGTTCCTAAATGCCGTAAAGTGAACCATCTGGGCTGGTCTTCCCCTGCTTTTTTTTTTTTTTTTTTTTTTTTTTTTTTTTTTTTTTTGCTAGCTATCCATCCAATATCTGCTGTAATAAAAAAGGCAAATCAGAAAACAATGCAGTCTGTTTGCGTGTTGTAAACTGGGACAACAGCTGCTACTCCTGGGCTAAATGGGAAGCCTTTCCTTGAGAGCCATAAAAAGCAGAGTTTCTCCTTTCAATTGCTGCATCATATCACAAAGAATGGCTTCTGCCAGCCTTGCTGGTTTTTTTCTAAATAAAACCAGATACAGTGGTAGGGAACAACACACAGGACACAACTCTGCCCCTCAGGACTCAGCTGTGCCTTTGGAGAGCCTAAGATGCATCTGAGAAGGAGAAAAATTGTTTCCCAACAATGTCCAGCATGCAGGCAAACCCAAACACACACTGTCACTGGTGTGTCCCTCTGAATCCTGGCATCGTCTCCAGACACAACCAGCACCATCCCCCCTGGAGACCTTTCCCCGCAGATCACGGCACTGAGAGGCACTGTATCTGGTGTGCATTGCAGATCACTTTGAAATAATATCTCCATCTCAGACTGAAACAAACCTCCCTGGGTCATTAGTGGACTCAGGATAAGATGATGCTATGGAGGTATCGCCCTTTCCCAAATTGATTATCATTCCTTCCTCCAGGGTCACTGGTCCAAGCAGAAGTATGTGCCAGGCTTCATCAGAAGCTAAAAGCTGCTCTAAACCTACTCTGCCTGGGCAGCCCAGTCTGCACACTCCACACTGTCCCCAAACACACAGAGGCTTTGTTTAAGATTTACTCAGCTAATATTTCTTTTTCCATGACTTACAAAAGGTGCACCAATCTCTGTGGGAGAGCAGGAGAGGCCAGGAAGGATTACCACTCCTTGCACCGCCACAGCTCCAACTCCTGACCCTCAAATGTGACAGTGTGTGTATCCTACCCAATGAGCTGTGTATCCACCTCTGTGCCAGGGTTCAGCTGCAATCCTGGAAAGCCTTCCTGATTAGTTAGCTGGTGTCTGTTAGTCTCTCCCAGCCTGTTGCTTGATTTATTTACCTCAGTGACAGGTCTTTTGGGGGACTTGCAGTGTCGGGCTCAGAACCCCTTTGAAACTTTATACAGATGGGAGCACGAAAAGAGCACAGGAGCAAGAGGACATAAATAAATGGGAGATATCTGCTCTTGGCTGAGAATAACTCTGTTTCATTGTAGAAAACTTTTGCCCTATTTTCTGTTTTATCAGTGGAACAGCACTTGACAAGACCACTGCAAGGCTTTTCTTTTCTTGTCATTCAGACGGAAACATTTCTGCCTTAACAGAGGTGATGTTTCCTTGCAGACAGAAAAACAGCCTGTACCTGAGCTGCAGCAGAGACAGCTCATCAAAGCTCCAACAAAGCTGCTGTTGTGCTGTAAGGCAGCAAAGTAAGCAGCCTGTGCCTGTTATCATTTGGGCTTCACATGTGCAGCACTGTGACCACCATTAACAACAGCATGGGCTAAATTCTCATATCCCTGCTCTGATTTCAGCCGTGTTCCACTAAGAGCACCACTCTTTCCCATAAAGCTGCCAGGGCAAATAGTCATTGTGAAAATACAAGCCTTGGAGTGGCTGCATGGCTCGTCTTGGCCTCACACAGTGCATTAACCTCCTCAAAGATCCATCCACACACACGGATTGCATCACTAGTTCCCAAGATTAGCTCCCAAAGGAGGCAAAAATGAATATCTGCTATCCTAAAATCATCCCTTATAAACAAGCTTCATTTAGCTGAGGAAAATGGGGACTCAGGAGGCAGTTAGAATCTGGGACTTTGCTCGTGAGCTAGAAGCTCTCTTTCCCTGTTTCCCAATGCAAAGAGAGCTCAGGCAGAAGGCAAGCAGAGGAGCTCACTCTCCCCCAGCTCCAAGGACTCCTCTCTCTGGGAAGTAATATTGGTAGCACGGGGGACTTTAAGAAGAGATTAGGCGAATTTGTGGGTGGTGGGCACACAAAGATCTTGGAAGCAGGAGAATCAGATGGAATTTCAGATGAAACAGAGTTGCAAAAATAATTTCCTGTCTCCTGAAACATTTTGAGTCCTGGATACCTTCAACAATGGCTGTCCTCCTGAGTGTGGGATACTGTGTAAAAGCATTGCCTGGATGTATACATGTTTCAGTGGGGAAGAGGAATACAGGGCAACATCCAAAAAGACCAGCATCACCTAACCTGGGACATTCTCAAAAGGCAACGTTTAGATGTATTGAAATAAACGCCTTTTTCCCATCTAAAATTTTGACCAACACCAGAATATTCAAGCCATACACTTTACTTTCAACAAACTGCTCCTACAGCTTGCCTTTTTTTTTTTTTTTTTTTTTTTTTTAGGGGTTTACTCCTCAAAGACACTCATTTTCCCAGGCGAGAGGTCAGGAGCAGGGAGGGCCCAGGGCTTTTGGGGAGAAAGGCAGGAGCCTGGCAGCAGGCTGGGGATTGGTTTTTCCATGGCTCCCTCTAGTGTGTACAATCCAAAATGGGATTGAACACAGACACTGAATTTCGAGCACTCGATGCAACCTAAAATAGATTTAATACAACAGGCACTTAAAATGTATTTCCAGAGAAGATGTTTGCTCTAGTAGAAATTCTGCCACTTTTGAACAGAAAATGGCTGCTGGGGCTGCAGGAGCAGCTGGCTGCATTTTGCATGCTCACAGTCTGATTTCCTGTGTTTCTGAACCAAAAATTAAAAGGTCAGAAAAAATTTTCTGTAATAGCAGTACTGGCCTATTTTTCACCTATTTCTTTTTCATTTATTAGTATCTTCCTCAGGGACTGATCTACCTATTAGAATAATAGGGCTATTTTCTGAGACTAATCTAAGAAAATAAATTAAAAAGTCTAAACCTTTCATTAGATCTCAAAGAGGCAGAATTTCTCGGTCAAGGAGAGCTGAGACACTCAGGAGTAAATGTCCAGCAAATAACATTTATTAATTATGCATATTCATACTCACAGCCACGAACAAAGGCAGCCTGCACCAGCAGGCTCACAGGAGGCTGCCTGCAAACTAATGTGCTAAGTAAACAGCACCTTTTCTGGTCTAAGTAGTCATGTAGTAGAGGAGCTCGCATTTCCAAGTAGCTATGGAGCAAAAGAATAGAAAAGCTATTAAAGTCCAGAGAAAGATTGCATTATATTGCCTGAATTAAAGCCTAAATTGGTATGGATGTAAACATTAGGGTTCCTACTTTCTTCCACTTCTGAATACCAACCAGAACTTGGCCGGCACATAGAAATCCTTTCAATATATGCCTCTTTTTCCTCTGGACCTCAGATGGGGCCAGGGAGGGGAGAACTTTGCGCTGAGGGCAGAGATCCTGGCACTAGATGAGGGCTGAGATCAGGCTGGGTTGTGATGTCCAGGCATTTCTGCTGCTTGGCAGGTGGGAACACCTAATACCAAGCTCCATGATCAGCAGCATAGCCTTCCTCACACAACAGCCTGTGTCAAGGAGCATCCTTGGATTTGGGGGTCTGAGAAATGGACTCTTCTCTGACTTCTCATGAGAAAGTTACCCTTGAGATGTGCTTGATAAGCCTCCTCCTACCCTGACTGCATCTTCTTTGCTCCCCTGGATGCTGAGCCCTCCCTTGAGGAGCCAGGCTGACCATCAGTAAAAGCAAAAGAAATGAGCCACACCCCAACACTTTGCTCAAGCAAATCCAAGGTGCATCCTGCTTAATTATTATCAGCCCTGAGAATTAATCAGAACCATTTCCCAGGACCAGAGCTATGGTGCTGCATGCAAGTGCAGGGGATGCATCCAAACCCCCACACAAGGTCTGTGAGGAAGATGAGCAATGCCAGGGTCAGATGAGGACCACTGGCTTCTATCATAATGACCTGCTGCACACAAGCAATATATAAAATGGTCAATGGGTTGCAGAGCAGGAGAGTTCTGTTTTGCAGCTGACTGATGAAAGGCAGCTTTGCCATGCTGTTGCCCTCAGGGCAGCTTCCCTCCCACCCCCAAAAGCAAAGTGCTGCACCTCTCCATGGCTCGGTTTGCCTTCCAGGGAAGCCTGTAGGGCTGCACAGAATGGCCCCTGCACAGCATCCTGCAGGGACAGAAGCCTGCAGCTATTGCAGTATCCCTGTAGGCACAGGGGACAGCACCACTGCCCCAAAGACTGGTGCCAGCTGAGATATTTCTTTAAGGGGACAGAACAAACTGAGTCATGAATATTCAGAACCCACATAGCAGCAAGACCTTTTCTAAGAGCATGTCACAAGTGTTAAAAGTGGCTGAGATGATTAGATTGTCTCCATTTGGTCCCTGTACTTGGTGGGCTCCCTCCACAATTCAGCTGGTTGCACTTGCACAGAGTGCAACTTTGGCAAAAGCATCCCTCACTGAGCAGCAGCCAGCCTTCATATGAAGACAGCAGGAACTGGAGAATCCCTTGCTCCCCTCAGTGGCTTGTTCCATCAGTTAATCACCCCTGCTCAGACATTTGTGCATGAACCAGAAACATAAAATTAATGATTTCTTTCATCTCCTGCCTTGGCAGCCTGCTTGGGCTGCTTGTTCTACTGACAGCAATGATTCAGTAATCTGAAAAATATTGTATTTTGTTTACAATATTAACAGCTGAGTGTACAGGTACAGAGATTGCATTTGTCCTCATGGAAAGGCTGTTCTGCAGCCTGCAGATGGTGAAGAATGACTTTACATCTTAACTTCTAGCATTGCCTCTGCAACCTTTGGTTTGGCCTTCAGTGTTGTGCAGAAGTGACAGAAAAGCAGCCAGATCAAAAGGGTGGGGATTTAGGGTATGGGTTGCCAGATTCAGCAAAGAAGAAGGGGGCAGGAGTATGTGGATCCCACTTGCCCTTCATCACAGCTCAGGGTCCGTGCCTTACAAATCTCCAGCCCAGGCACTGTTGTCTTATCTACCACCCAGGTGTCTTGGGAGGAAAAACTCAGCTGACAGAGTGTGTTCTGTGAGTCCCATCCTGCTCAGGAGCTGAGCACCACTGGGGAAAAATGGAAAGTCGGACATTTCAGTTCTGATCTTCTTCTCGCCATCCAAGATCTGACCTGGCACTCCCAGAGAATGAATGCAGCCAAACCAGATAATGCCGCCCCTCTGCCTTTCCACGGGAAAAGTGAGGCATCGGCTACAACAAATACAGAAGGCCACAAAAAGTGCACTGCCTTAAAGAGCCATCAGAGTAATTTAAAAATCAATATGATGTTTGACAAAGAGCCAGGACGACTCCTTCCAGACTGGCAGCAACATCCCGAAAGGCCCTGGGAGTTAGAATTCTGGAGGCAGCACTTTGCACGTGCTGACGCCAATGCAGCATTTTCTCAGCAAGGCCATAAAAAGGGAATTAAAAAAAAAAAAAAAAAAAGGCAGCATTGCAATGGTGTGACCGGCTGGTGAGGGGAAGTGGCACTGTGTGTGAGTCAGCAGCACCCCAGGCACCCTGCAGAGCCACCCACATGCCATGGGCATGGATGGCCAGGCAGCCACAGTGCAGAATGTGCTCTGAAGGGCACCGGAGGAAGGCAGGACATCCTTAATTATAATTTGTGTTCTCTCCACGATGGAGCTTGAGGACACAATGGAAGGGACTGTCTGCGAAAGCTGCTGCGGCCAGTTGTGCCCCCTCTGCCTGGTGTGGAGCTGGCAGTGCCTCCCTGGAACACTGAATCACCTCCAGTAGGCAGTGTTTTCTTGGCAGAGCCTGGTGCATGTGGGCTCCCTGGGCAGGATCCGGCATGGCTGGAATGGGGGATCCGCGAGCAATCACAGTATGGATGCAGCTGAAACACAGCAGCGAGACCCATAGTATGGCAGGGCAGAGGGGCACAGGGCTGTAACAAGGACTCACCATGGATGCTGTCTGTCCTTCTCTGTGGCCCCACTCACCCTCCCTGAGCAGTCCCAGATGTGAGGCCCCTCCCCTCTGAGGAGGGGATTAGCCTACTCACAGGTCACAAATCTTTAGTGATTTCCAGAATGATGGTCACATTCCAGGCTCCTTGGCTAGGGGAAGAGCTCCCCACCATTCCTCTTGGCAATAGCTGCCCACTTGTCACCTCTTGGCTTAGCTGCCTGACAACAATGGTGGTACCTGGCACCACCCGCGCCATCCACCCAGGTGTGAATCCTCCATGTGCAAACTCAGACACTGGAGCACAGGACCTGAGGGAATCAGTTCTTCCCTCCTCACTATTCTCATACACTTACGCTGTAAGAATATATTTTTCTGTATTTTAAAAACTCAGCATATCACTATTTTTTATTCACAATTCATTACTCCCAGGAGGCACCTCTGACTTTTATATATATAAATAAGCAATCCATGCAGATCTGCTCATTGTACTCATCTGTCCACCCCAGCAATTACCCCCTCTGATCTGAGGGGCTAACCATGTGATTTTCTACTGAATCAAAATAAACACATGCCTATAAAAAAACCTCAAAGGATTACAACAAACAGGACAGAGGCAGCAGTAAATGCACTTCCCAGCAGCAGCAGAGGTTATCCCACATCATCACTAAACCCCCAACACCGGGAACAGAGGAAAGGGGATTTCCTTACATCGGCCTTCAGTCCAGCAGCAGAAGTTATTCCAGGTGTGGCAGTTCTTCAGAGAACACACAAATCCCAGTAATGACTGTAAATCTGTGGCTGATGTTTGCAAACACCTTTGGGGAGCACAACCACGGGGCACACTGGGCACCAGACAGTGGCACCTGGGGTCAGTCTGGATGCAGTGGCTTCTACCCACCAGATCCCGACACGCAGCCAGCATGCCCCAGTTGTGCTGGTGTGTTCCCAGTATCACCGGGGCTCAGCTGGGATGTGCATCACAGCACCTCCCCTGTGGGGAGGATTTTGGCTCTTCCTGTATTTACAGCCTCATAAAACTGTGAGGCTGCTCCCGGGAGTAGAAGTTCCTGCCTAGCCCAGGCTGTGAGTCGTGAGCAACCACCAGCTACAGCCAGCCTGGGGTTTACACTGGAGGGGTTTTGCCGAGCTGATGTTTGGGATGCGAACTGGTGCTGAGGGCCCCTGCCCATCTGAGATTTCTCACCCAGCCATATAATTACTTTCTACACCCCCCCTCTGTCCCCAAATCCCTGCCGTGGGGCCGACTCAGGGCCAGCTCTCAGCCACATGCAGAATGCACTGGCACAACTACAGATGCTCCACGAGGACTGGGCCTCCCGTCCCATGTATCCCGTGTATCCCCTGCCTCCGGCCCTGCAGCAGAATCTCCCCAGAGCATCCCCGCTGGGTGCCGCGGCCGGGTGGGCTCTCACCGACCTCCAGACAATCATCTCCTGCGGGGACAGGGACAATGACTGGGCCGGGCCCCTATCGCCCATTAGCAGGGGATTGACTTCAAAGACTGATGCTGCTGAGGGTGCTGCAGCCAGACAGCTTTATTCATTAGTAATTAGGCAGGCGTTGTCTGGCATCTAGATTAATCCCACTTTTAATTATTTTGAAACGGTGCGAGATTTCCCAGGCATTAAAGATTATGTACTCACTTGCTGATTCCACAGCAATTATTCTAATGTAATGATGTCTATTAATACGCTTCCCAGCTTGGCATGCCCAGAGGGGAAATTCCCAGTCTCCTGTGGAACACACATCTCCCACGAGGCATAACCCCCCTATTCACCTGCTTATGTGGCACAAAACAATACTTTCCATGTGCTTCACCTAATATTAATAACATTACAGAGCTATTGCTGTATCGAGTACCAAGCAATGATTGGAAAGGGGAGAGAGACCCCTTACAGCCACAGCCCACCCAAATCCCAGCATCTTCTTTTTGTAGGATGTTTTGAAAGGAAAAGTTCACAGTATTTCTATCCCAAGTCAGGCTAAACCATTTAATCTGAAATCAAAGGTTTAATTCATCTTGTGGATCATTTGAGTTCATTATAGATTGCTTTTACAATCCAAAGACAGCATTTAAAAGAAGAATGTAATTTCAAAGAGGGATAATGAAGTGTGAGCTGAGAATCTCAAAGCATAGAGCTGTTCCAAAATCTCACCTTCCGTTTGGTCTAAATATCCCCTGAGGTCATCCTTTTTCCACTGTAATTCTCATCATTCCCAAACTTCATTTTAAAGAAAATCTGCTATTCACTGGTAAAACAAGTGTTGTGCCATTGGCTACCAACTGATGCTGTGGAGCAGAGACATCGTTATCAGAATGAGAGCTCAACTGAGTGCTGTGCCAGGAACCATTTGCATCCCTCTGTCCGTGAATGCCCATCAGAAAATACATATATTTGACATTAATCTCTATAGCCTATATAGAGGTTTATGTCCACAACTGCTTGCGCACGTGCTATGAAGTGAAAACCTTATTTGCAGTCATTTGAGGGAATACATAGATTAAAATAGCTGAAGATACCAAAAGGCAGTGGTTGTATTGTCCTGAAAATGAACACTCAGCCCTCACTATAACTATTTTGATTGCTTTGCATATATATTGTTTCAGCATTTCATTGCTCCCCAAACAAAAAGCAATATAACCTCTCCTGCCTAGCCTAATGTGTCCTCACAGAGCTAAATTACATGACAGAGCTGCTGGGTAGAGACCACGGGTAATTTGGCTGATAGATTCTCTGGAAGCTCAGAGCCAAATTTGATTTCAGGCTCAAACCCGTCACTCCGTCTCTAGAGATGGCAGAGCAGTGATATTAGCATGATGGCAACGCCGTTCACTCTGAACTCAATAAATGGATTAAATGAAATTACACTCTTCCCTGATGAGGCCGGTGGAACAAGGAGATTGCTTTAGGAAACCCAGAATTGACTTTCATAGGCCGGAGTTCAGATGCTGTGCTATTTGCTCAGGAAGGTTTGTGAGTGCTGCTCCTCTGTAGAGCCACAGCTGCCAGCGGGCCAGGAAAGACACAGTGCCAGCTGCTGCCAGAGCCTGGAGCCCACCCTCATTCGGATCACAGCTTGGTTTGGCAGTGCTCCATCCACTCTGGGTGCAGAAGATTCCAGGTCCCCATTCCAGTACCCCCATTCCCACTTGAGAACCACCCTCCACTTTTCCCCTCCCAGGCACTACCGCCCCAGCAGGGTCCAGCAATAACCAAACCTTCCCCAGCTCCACCCAAATGCTTTGAAGACAGGGATATTTTTAGTAAGTGAAAGATTCAAATTTATTACCTGCTTGGAAAGTATTTTTTATTTTTTGGAAAATAAAAACATCTTCCTGCGGAAGATGTCTCTGTAAGGATGACCTCTCCACCCAAAGCTGCTCTCGGTACCTCCCTGAGAGTACTGGGCCAGCCCAGCAGCTCAGGGGTGCAGCTCAAGGTTTGCATTAGTTTGACAGATTCTCTCAATTACCTGATATTTCTGGCTCAAATTTAAGATGGGAGGTGTATCAGGTTTTCTTCTCCTCTCCTCACTGATTTCATGAGCAGAAACAGCTGAAACAGCAATTGCACTGGTATCTGTCAGGTGTTATCCATGGCTCTGATATTTTGGATAATGTGTGAATTTTAAAAAAACTACACGAAAAAGCCCATTAGTTCATTTTTACTCAAAAATTACATCATTGGAAGCAAATGTATTACAGCACACTAAAATGGATCATATGCCATATAAAGAGGATGCAAAGGTCATTGACAAAAATCAGCTGAGTTCACTTCCAACAACCTTTGCATACCAGGTATCCTTTAGGAAAGCTTTAGTCCCAAACTCTTAGACCCAAATATGACCCTTTGCAAGGCCACAGAGGTCTCACAGTTACCAACTTTCCAATCTTTTGGAGGACAAAAGGAACCAAGACTTTAACATTAATTTTAGCACTACACATCTCTGTCTCTACAACAGCCCTCGGCTCCACACCGACTGGCCCAGGAGGATGCTGGCAGTGCCAGAGGTGCTGACATCCCTTACCATCCCTGCAAACTTATGAGGCATCTCAGTGCTCCAAAGCATTTTCTTAACACGTCTCCAAGCTTTTCAAAACTCGTCACAGGGTTTGAGAGGTACTTGACTCATTGCTGTAGCTCGTCCGAAGTTTGTCTGTCCAAACACATCCCCTACTCCTCCATCCCTCCTCTCCTGCAGTAGAGTTTTCTCAGCTGTCAAATTACTCCCCTCAAAAGGCAACCCCAACTGGTTTTATGCCAGACTTCACTGCTGGGTGCTTTTTCAGCTGCAGGGAGATATCTTGCATGACCTCTCTCCCATTTGCAGCTCCTGCAGCAGCTCTCTCAGTGCACTAACAGACCTGTCTATAAAGCCAGTCAAATGCAGATCTGCTGGCAGACCCCTCCACTCCCTGCTCCCCAGGGCTCAGAAAGCCCTACAGAGGTAAGATGCTCATGCAGGTACTCACAGGAGAAGGGCAGCTCTCTCCTCACAGGGGAATTCCAGTAGATCAAGGCAAAGTCTCCTGTGGACACCTTCATGTCAACTGTCCTGCTGCAAGGCTGGTAAACATGTGGATCTTTTATAGCCACCAAGAAAAAAATGCCTCCATCCAAACTGTCAAAAAGTATCTTCGTGGCATCTCTGGCCAAGAAGATTCTCAGAGGGCTGGAGAATCTCTGCTCTGGAGACAGAGAGAGCTGGGGGTATCCAGCCTGGAGAAGGCTCCGGGGAGACCTGAGAGCCCCTTCCAGTGCCTAAAGGGGCTCCATGAGAGCTGAAGAGGCAGTCTTGACAACAGCATGGAGTGATAGGACAAGGAGGAATGGCTTAAAATTGAAAGAGAAGATATACCTATGATATTAGGAAGAAATTTCTCTCTGTGGGGGTGGTGAGGTCCTGGCACAGGTTGCTCTCAGAAGCTGTGGATGCCCCATCCCTGGAAGTGTTCAAGGCCAGGTTGGACAGGGCTTGGAGCACCCTGGGACAGTGGAAGGTGTCCCTGTCAATTTTTTTTTTGTGGGATGCCCTGCAAGTCAGTGGCTAGGCAGCATCCTCCACAATCAAAATGGAGTGGGTATCTCATAAAGGATAAAAAAGAAATCATATGCATACACACACATATATGTACGTACAGAGAAAGAATTCCTTAATGCTGCAGACCACTAACAATCATATTTAAAATCACCAGAAACCACAGCTGGTTTTTCTGAGGGTTACTCAGAAAAGAAGTCAAAACCTCTGCAGTAACCCTGAACCAGACAAAAGCCCACAGTGGCTTTGCCCTTGAAAGCCGTAGTTTAAATACACTTCAGAAAAGCTGTGACTTCAAACTCTCATACTTCCTGTCAGCTGCTGTTTCTCTCATGTCAGAATTATCATCCATTCTGAACTGCGCAGCTCTCAACACATCGTCAGAAAAAGAAATAGTTACATGAAAATCAGAAGTCTGTAGTTAAATTTTATTTATCAGTTCTACTGTTAAATGACACAATCAAAGTCAGTGATTGGCCTGTAAATCTACACAATAAGACAAGAATCTACTGTGGAAATCAGTAGAATTTGATATGGTTATGACAAAATGGTATCCTTATATTCGTACATCCCCTATATACAATAAACAGTGTACACAAAGAAAATGCAACTAGTCTCTGTAAACCATGCACACCACAGCAAAAAACCAAGATGCACCTCCTGCAACAGGCCTCCAGCTTGCCCACAGTTAAGTCCTGTTTACAGCAGTGCTTTTCAGTTTCAAGAGAGAATTATTTTCCCCCGTGAAAACCAAAATATAACTGAGACATCATATTGGCAACTGCAGTTCTCATTTAAAAAAAATGGCTGTACATGAAGTTATTCTCTTCTTGAAGCTGCTAATGAAGAGTATTGATTTGCTGCTGCTTTGCTCTCCCTTTGCCCCTGGCAGGGTTACTGCCCCCAGGCTGCCACACAACATCAAATGTAAAACCACTTCCAGGTAACTCAGGCGTGGAGCCGTAAGATGTTTTTAAAGCCTTCTGCCTCGTTTTCTGCCCCCCTGCCTTCATGGTGTGTAGAGTAATACCAGGTGAAAGGCAACAGTGCAAGTGAGCCTTGTAAGCATCGTGTCCCTGGGGACACAGAGTGCCCTTTCCAGATGTCTCTGCTCATTGCCAAGCTCGGGAACACTGCAGGACAAATGTTTTGAATTTGCTGAACGTGCAGCCCAAGCCTTGCAGAGGTTTATATTTTTTTTGCATAGAGATTTACAGGAGCGCCTTGCACAACGTGCCCAGTCTGCTCTCCCTGTGGGTCTGGGGATGGCCAGAAGGCTGCGGGTGATCCCACTCCAGCTCTGCACCTTGAGCCCCAGCAAAGCCTGCTAGGGAGCAAGCTGCTGCACCCCATGCACCACACATCCTTCTCCTCCTGTGTAACTATGGCTATGGAAAAACTGGCTTCTGTCATTTTTAGTCGTCATCTGTCATTGCTATGAAGGGCTCAAGAGCATAGGAAAAAAAAAGCCCTGTTCTTATCTAGTGTAGCAAAGATTCACTGGAAGTAAATCCTAATTCAAGTGTAAATCTACTTCCACTGAGCAATTCTCTTCATAATATTGCTGGGATTAGAGAGTTCTATGACTTTTTGAAGATACTACACAAATATCGGCAACATGATTTCATCTAGTTTATACCACCAATTATTAAGGAATGATAAATTCAGCATTACATATTCTAATGGGTAAGAAAGACGTAAAATGAGACACCATCACAGGATTATAATTTGGAGAAGGCTTTATGAAACAAACATGAGAATGTGCTGTAACTTCTCCAGAATGGTTAAAATCATACTGCCCTGAAAAATTCTGGAAATAGTGTCTATAATGTTGGCATTGAGTTCAGAAAAGTATGTATGTCTTTTTTATTTCTTTTTTTTTTAGTATGAGATAGACCAAGCTTAAAACTCTAAACAGCAGTAGGTAGAAAAAGTTTAAAATTTAAATATTTATATAACTAGAGAAATTACTTCTATTCATTTTAAAAGCCAATATTATACATAAAACTAGTCGATAATTTTTCTAGACCTTTATTGTTCCCTCCATCATCCACTCATTAACTTGGTAAATATCATGAGCAGTTGGTGCCCTTGAAAACGCATTATTAAAATAAAATTAAAATAAAATCAAAGGGAAAAGGTTTTGTTCATATACTGTATTGTGAGAGTATGCTAAATGCTCATTATTAGGAAATGAGTTTCCTTCCCAGAGACATTTCAGCCGAGCATCATAAACATTTTCCAGCATCCTGCTTTGTACTTACAACCAATTTAAGGGTTTTTTTCTTTCACTTCTTTTAAATAAATGTCCAAGCAAACATTTCCGATGAGCCAAGTTGGCTCCTGTATTTCATAAATAATCCAACAAACCTGAAAAGGACAATTTAATTACACGCTAAGGTTAAGTGTTCCATGTACAGTACAACATTTACTGCAAAGGCAACTGCAAAGGCAACATTTTGACCTCTTTTTGCTTCAGACCCTTGAGAAGCATCACTTGTTGTCTCTGGTTTGCAGGTTGAGTCGGGCTCCACTTGTTTTCCATGCCTGGCAGGTGCCCCCCACTATCGCTGCCACCGCTCCACATTCCCTGTGTAGTCAGTGCTGGAGCTGTTCTCCCCCTGGTCCCTCAGGTGTGCCTGCTTCGCCCGCAGGATTTTCCGCTGCTCCTGGCGTTTCCGCCGTGCTTCCTGATGCTCCTTCTGCCGCATGTACTGGTACCGCTGCAAAAACAGGTCTTTTGCATAATCATACAATTCCATGTCTAAAAAATTGAGGGCCTCGATGCGCTGCTGAGTCTGCTTGTCTATCTCCACGCTGGAGGCCCTTGTGCTATTGTACTGTGTGAATGGTGAGATGAAGTTCATGCTGAAAGTCTTCTCAAAGAGATACTGAGTCTTGCGCTGGAACTCAGTCAGGCCAAAGAAGGCCATCCGCTTCAGGTTCTCCTTGGCACTGTCCAGCAGAACCTTATTTCTCTGCTCCTCAGGCATGACTGACAGGTTGTAGCATCCCACCAGGCTGAGGTCAGAGAGCATGCGGACCTGGCGGTTGTTGGCTAGGTTGTACGGGCAATCCATGAACTCCTGCAGGGAACAGCCTGACCAGTCATCCCCTGTGTAGCAGCTGGGCAGCTCCTCGGTAGTTGGGGACCGGCCATCACAGACATGCAGGGACGCCTTCCATGTCGCTCCTCGCTGGACGTGGCGCCATTCACTCAGGTATCGGGACACGGGGTCACGCAGGATGGTGATGTAGTAGAAATTCCTGCCAAGGGGAGAGGAAAACAGAGCGTTTAGTCCTGTGTATCTCCAGCACAGAGTGCATTAACGCTCAAAATCAATACAAACTGGGAGATGCACTTAAGAGGCTTTCAGCAGCCCGGCTGCAGAGGCTCCTCCGTGAGTTCACCTCCACAGGGTGAAGAATGGCTGAACAAATCCCTGGCGGGAGTGTGAAGGGTTGTATCTACCTGCACACACACAGAGCTGCCTCTGTTTAACAGGTGGTGTGTCTACAGAGGCCGAAGGAACCAAAGACTCCCCTCTGTGCTGGGCTATCCATGTGGCAATAAGCTCCTGCTGATGCTTCAACTGATGGTCACCCCAAACCTTGGGAGAATACTTGACATATCTCCCAGGATGTAAGCCACAACCCAAGCAGGACACAGGTAGCTCTGGGTCTTTTAATTTCCTTGTACAACAGAGCTGCACTGACGGGTTTTCACAGACAGCAAGGAGCTGTCTGTGGTACGTTCCCTGATGAGCAGTTGTGGGTCTCAGCTGCACGAGCCCCAGAGCAGCATAACAACTCTGAGGAAGCATTTCCTACAGAACCTTTCCTTTTGCAGGCCAGATAAATGGTGTGTGCCCAGAAGCCCCAAACCACATCCACCCTAATGAGGACCTTGGCAAAGCTCATGTAAATCCTGCTTTATTCTCCTGCCTTCATGTGATACAGGACTGAAATGAGGAGAGAGGAGAACATTAAATTAAGAAATTAAAGGATGCATTACAGCATTTTGTAAGAGAAAACATTTTCAAGGGAGGTGCTGGCTTCGATTAGAAGCAACAGGATAGTAGCACATGTGGAGGACACGCTGCCACAGGGAATCCATCAGGCCACCAGCTGGAAAAGCTGCAAGTTCAACCACAGGACTTGCCCAGAGTTCACTCTGGGTTGCACATTAATATCCACCATCAAACACCATGCTGTCCACCATCATAGCCTGAAGATTGACAGAGCTCTTTGAACTGCCACTAACATGACCATGGCCTCACCTGGATGATGCTGGAGGAGCACCATCAGGATACCAGCCATCTACTTAAGGAAATGGAATTAAAGTAGTTCAATAAGCAAATTTTCCTGCCAGGGAAGGCCACTCCTCCAGGAGGAGGACATCAAGGAGTGTGTGCCCAGGAGCCCTGAGCCCCTGGGGTGTGATTGCCATGTCCTTGGTGCTGTGTAAGGAGGAGAAGGACATTATTTGGCTTTCTCAAGTGACATCGTGACTGGCCACCTTGAAATCAAACTTTTGTTCCCTATTGTATCCTTTGGCAGAAAAGCCACTAGATGTCAATGTTTTACAGAAAATTGTCTTTGAATGGACTAAAAAGTGATTCACAAGCACAAAAAAAGAAAGGGAAAGAAAACCTGGAGAGTCACCATTCCTGTTCCTATTTAGGGCATCCATACTCATAAATAATTAAGTAGAAAGTTTAATAAATGTGCAAAGCCAAATAAAACCAATGAACCCAGTACAGCATCAGTGGCTGGAAACAACAGCACTTGATGCTTGGAGCTGGGACACTACAATTGGCACGAACCCCATCCTCAGCTGAGGTGGTGCTGCTGCCACCCCCCTGTTCAGAGGGATTTGGGAACAGATTCACACAGGCAAAGGCAGCCAAAGCCCCTGCCACAATCCCAAGGAAGGTCCTTTTCCAGAGAAGTGCATTCAATGATTTCACTGTGAGAGTTGGAGGTAAGCGGGAGCAAGAATAAAGCACACTTTCATGAGTGAGTGGCAGCTGCTAAGCCCACACTGTCATTTGCAGAGATGGGAAGAGTTTTGCTCTGTCTTATCTCAGCAAGTCTCTAGTAGCATTGGAGAACCCAACCTGGCAAAGAGAAAGGGCTTTTCATGAGCGCCACCTCAATCAGCCTCTCCAGTGAGCAGGAGCTGTCCCTGATCATGCTTGTGCCCAGGCTCCTTTGATGCTGCAGCAACACAGCCATATCAGGATCCCCAACATGGCGAAATGGAGCATCTATGGGACAAACCCAAGACCCTTCTTTACCTTCTGCCAGGACTCCTGAGCCTTTGATCTAATTTACTGGGACATGGCACTGAAATAATGACCCAACCATATAGCACTAACCTCTACATTAATTACAGCAACTAACATACAGCAACAAAGCTCTGATGACTGAGGAAGCAAAAGCAAAGCCCTGCTTACCCCAGAGCCCCTTGTACGAGCTGGCCCATGAGCAGTTCAGCTCAGGGGAGAAGGGTGCAGGCACAGGGGTGCTACCAGATGAAGGAGAAGGCCAACCAGACTGTATGCTCTAAGGTCATCACAGAAATCGATGGGGAGTTAATGCAAGAAGGAAACAAATCCTGAGCCAAGATCAATACAGTGAGCGTTTTATTATAGTTCAAACCCTTCAGCCGCTCTCCCTTTGTGCTCTTTGGTCACAGACAGTGACAAAGTGTCTCCCTTGGCTGCTGTTGTAAAAACAAAAGAATGAATAAAAACTCGTGTGTTGGTGGAAGAGGCCGTGTTGTAACAGATCACTGTCAGCCTGGGTTGCCTCATGTGGACAGGTATCTCCATCTGTGCCTGCCAGGGAAATGCTGCAATTCAGGGATACTGCAGCGGGATGAGGCTGAGTAAAGATGCTCACTGGACTTTGCAGTGAGTATGGAGGTGACTGGGCTTCCACAGCATCCTGAGCTCAGGATGCCAGGTAGGGATACTCATGGGATGCCCCAGGTGGGGCCCATATCCTCCCTGGCCTGAGCACAGATCACTGAAACAGGCTCGCAGCTGTAACTTATTCCATGTCGTTATTTTTCAGATGAATTCTGCTTTCAAGAAATGAGAAGAGATGTCTTAGAGAGAGATGCTTTCTCAGTTGCTGGGCCAATCTCAGCAATTTTACGCATTTCTCCCTTCCTTAAGCTGGTCTATTAAAATTCTACCAAAAGAGGCACTGACCCTTTTGGGAACATCAGCTTTTGCCCCAAGCCTCTCCTCCAAGTTAGGAATCATGGCAGCTCCAGGAAAGCAGCCACGCTGCTCTGCGTTCATCTGAACTGAGCTTCAGAAAGTCACAAAAGCTTTAAGGCATCCTCAAGTCAGAGCCATGCCAGAGAGATATTCAGCCATCAGCACTTTGAGCATCATTCTGCTGCAACTGAGGAAGACTCAGAGCTTTGCATTTATTTTTAGCTCTGTTTGTAACAGCTTGTTCTTTCTGCTGTCTTACCAAGGGGGTGTTGAGCTCCTGCCCATTCCTTGAAACATGTGTTTCAGAGCCCGAAACATGTCTGCAGGGAGAGCTCCAACTACCGTGAATCATCCCTCCAACTTAAGAGCTGCACTTGCCAGAAACACTGCTTTTCTGATGAAGTTGGGTGGCCATGAAGCAGAGAAAGGGAGCTTGAGGGCAGCTCACAAAGTAGGTTGACCCTGGAGGCATCAGGAATATGGGATGATGTGGCAGTGACTTGCTTCTGGTATCTCCCTGCTCACTGCTATTCCTTGAGGAACGTGGGGACTGAACAGTCCCACAATGTTGAGTTTGCTCCCCATACTGCATCTGCTTGTTTTGAAGGATAATCCTGTGGTCACACAGTCCATTCCTGCCAGCCCTTTCCCCACCTCTGCCAAACACAGGGGCAGAATGAGATGCCCTTTTTTCAATTCAATGAGTTTTTTAATGAATGCTTGCATCAAACTTCTAATTGCAACATTAAAAAAAAAAATTAGAGAAAAAAGAAACTGAAGTCCAAGTGAGGAAGTGTGAAACCCCAGGGGATGACAACACTGAGTAAAGCCAGAGACTTCAGGGTCTGGAGAAGCTGCCAGGGAAGGGATATGCAGGTACCCAAACCACAGTGCTCTGGGGGCTCATTGTGTGCAGAGCTAAGGAGGTGAGGAGATGGTGACTCTAACTATGCATCAAAATGGGTCAGAATCTCCCAAAGTCAGAGCACATCTCATTCTAACCCCACTGCCCCACTGTTTAATTGCCTGTTGAGGTCGAGGAAGGCTGGAAGTCAAGACACTGGCAGCTGCCATAGCTTCAGCCTGGAAACCTGAGCCTAGCTTGATGGAGCTATGAGGTAAGGACTGGAGAAGGGAGCTGAAGGCTGAGCATCCACTCACCATTACATCCATTAGTGGATTAGTAAGTGAGGGACTGAGTGACCTTTTCCCATTTCTGCTGAGAAATGAGGCTGTAGTAAGAAGGGCTTTGTAGGCTACTGACGGAGAAAAACCTACAGCCTTTGCACAGGGAGCACTGCAGCCCCAGAAACATGCCCATCTCCCCCAAAGGCTGTTCCTGGGGGCAATCTAACCCAGGAAAACACAGCTTCAGCATAGGGCTGAGGAAGCAGAGCTATGATTTCCAGGGAAAGTACTGAGGCAGTCCCATTCACCATGCAAAAGTAAGGCTATGCTTTAAGCTGGCTCAAACACACCAGTTGGTATCTAGGTCAAGCTCATCCAGATGGCAAGCCTGGCTGGGACGTTTGGCATCACAGACAGGGCTTGTCCATTGAATGGGAGGCAATTTTCTACAAGTGTCTCCATCTCTTTGAGTGAAGATGGGGGAGGCAAGGAATTTTGTTAAGTTTCCAAATCTGTGTGTGGTTTTTTTCCCAGCTCATGACTGTGTGGTACATTAACAGGGCAGTGTGAAACCAAGTTCTGCTCCAGGTAAAGATGGATATTCTGAAAGGAAAGTTCCCTCTGAAGGTGCAGGGGCAAAGCGACAGACCAGATTCGTGCTACATCCAGCAGAAATGCAAATAAAACAAACTAAAACCCTGCAGCAGAGATTCTGTATATGATGCAAAGGATTAAGGACGGAGCTACTGAAAAAAGAAAAATAATCACAGAGTTGGTACTTCAGCACCAGAAAGAATGCACAATCACCAGAGGCAGTAAGCAGCACAAGGACATCCATGTCCTTCCCCCTTCTGCACAAACCACTCATGCTGCTGAATAAAAATCTACAGAGCTCACTTATAAAAGAGTAGTCACATACTAATTATTTGAAAAGCTGAGCAATTTGGGGTTTGAGATAGCAACTTGTTTCAGCTCATCTGACCACAGGAAGATGCTCCTACGCTCTGGCCTTGCACACGGATCTGAGATCCCATCTCCTTCTCCTCCACTGCTCCCAGCAATGAAGTGAAATTGTGTCGCAGGCAGGCTCCTGCACTTCTCCCTCATCCCACACCACCTGGAAAACGTCCCTGCTTGGGATTATTTGACAGCAAAGTCACAGACAATGATGGAAGGTCAGGAACACGAGCGGTGCAAGTCTCATACTCGTTCTTCTGCTCTTAGAAACCCTCCCTGTGGGGTCTGAAGCTGCTGATGGATTTTAATCTCTAGCAGAGGATCTCCCAGCCAATCAATCATGGCCACCACATCTCTCTGAGAAGTCAAACTCAATTATGCCGTGCCAGGCACCGAGTGCTTTGCTCCCAGAAGTTGAGGTTGATTCCCATCAAGAATGGCCCACTAAGAGTTTGATTTGCTAACACGACAAATTGTTCCTCCAAGAGAAATACCACTGCTGCCTAATTTGTTGGAGTCAGGCATCTGTTTGGAATCACTCAGAGACAGGCAAAGCATTCATTTAATACTGTGACTCATCGTGATTCTTAACAAACTTTGTCACCTGGAGACACAATTAAAAGGCCAGGGGTGAGCATCATGGTGAGAGCCTCTCCTGACTCAACCATCCCTGCTTGGCACCACCCCCCAAAACAAGAATGCCTCTTCCCTGCTAAGAGCTGCTCCCACAGCCTAACTCACAGATATGAGGCCAAAATATTTGGCAAGCTTACTGAGGCAGTGCTGGGAATCAAATGTTTGCATCCACTCCAGATTGGTTCTAGATGCTTCCCAGCAGTGATGTGGATGGCAATGGCAGCAGTTGAGATGTATTCATCACCCATGGGCTTTCCACAGTGCTGCTCTGCTCCAAGGCCTGCTGGCCCCAAAGACAGAGGCAACAAACCCCATCTCGGAGTGGGAGAGGAGCAAGGGGGGCTGTCAAGCTCCCCATGAGCTGCATGCCCAGTAATCCTTGGTTGCCTCCATGCCCTGCATCTGCAGCCTGGCTGCTCATGCCAGGGCCTCCCCTGCCACTGTCACAGCTCTTCCAAGGAGGCAACCATTGGAACAGGACTGCTCCCCTTCTCTCCTCTCCCCAAGGACTGCAGTGCAGCTCTTGCCTAGCAAACAGATGCTGGGCTGGCTCCTACTTGTTCCTATGAGACATCTCTTTATTCAGTAATTTAAATGGAACTAAACTTCCAGGTCCACCTCATCCAAAAGTCAAAGTACAGTAAAATCTAGATGAACAAATCTCTTCTTCATTAAAGAAGTGATGGATAAAGATTATGAGGAGGGAGAGAGAAGGAGGAACAAACACCCCTTTTCTCTGCAGCAGCCTGCAAGACTACCTGGACTATATTCCTTTACTCTGGGTCTCAGGGTGGTAGAAGCAAATCATGCATTAGCTCTGAAAAAGGGCCTGGAAGGAATGGAGGTAAGTATTTCAGGACTGCAAATTAAAGCCGTTAGCAAATGCAAATTTACATTTCCTCTAAATAATCATTATGTTTTTGCTTCCATCAGCACCCAATGAATCACAGAGATGTTTTGTCTAGAAACACTAATGGTGGGGGTAGGAAGCCAGCAGCCTACCGACAGCAACGGAAGCAGGAGAGAAGTGCCAGAGGAACCCCAAAAAAGGAGCTGGATTTTTTCAAGAACAGCAATTACACCAGCCCATCATTGCCTGTGAAATTACCAAATAGGAAAGATCTGCAGAAAAAAAGCATTTCAGGCGCAGAGGCAGGCAGCGATTTAGCAGGTCAAGGTACACATTCATATATGTGCATGCATGGCATATGCAAAGATAATGAAAATACGGCTTTAAATAAGTAAAAAATAGGCAGCCTCACACACGCACATGCTCCCAGCTACCCTCACTCACAAAACAATTGTCCGCAGTGTTGCCTGAGGAGGGGAGAGCAGCCCTGCAGATCTGCCTGAGTGGTATTAATTTCATAAATGCCTGTATTATTAAGATCTCTGCAGGATACCCCTGCTCACAACCAATAAGCAAGAATAGTGGCCTTTTACATTTTTTTTTTCAGTAGTGCATAAAAAGAGAAGCAAGTTTCTGTTTTTAGACTCAGCAAACAGAAGAGTGACTCAGCTGCTGGTGCCAGTCCCCAGTCCTCTGCCTCCACACTGGAGTCTGGCACAGGAAAGGGTGGCAATGCTGGGCAAAGGGGCCCAGAACCATCCCACCGACCTGACCTTCTGGATAAAGGCCTGAACTGCCCTTTGGAAACACCCAGCTTCCATCACAGCCTATCTAGAGCAGTAAAGCCTCCCACCTCATGAGCTTAGTTATATGACAGAGGCATCAGGATGGAGGGTAGCAGTGGTGCTAAGGCCCCAGGCTGCATATGGGAGGTAAAACCCAAGGAAAGGAGAGAGAAGGTGACAGGAGGATCAGTGTGTGCCATGCTTCCATCGTGCTGGATGACGAGCTGCAGTACAGGCGACACTGGATTTGTGAGGTCTCGGCAGCATGCAAGGCCTTGGCTTCGGAAAGTGCCTTTCTTGCCTAGGGCAATTATCCCTTAATAAACAGGAGGCAGAGCTGAATATTGCTTTTAATACACACTAAGAAAACTCAAGGTCTGAGTGATGTCTTTTGAAACACTGAGCTCTGACACCCACAGAGTGTCAGGGGCACCTTCCTACTCCTAGTGTAAGGAGATGTCCCTGTCCCCTGGAGCTCTCGGAGCCACATCACACACATCTTCCAGGCGTGGTACAGCATGCCCCGATCACAGAGCTCTTACAGATTCATTAAAAAGCATGGCAGATATCCCAAAGCAAAAAGGAGGCCACGGCAACAGAGCTGGTGAACAACCACAGGATGCTGCTATAAATCAGATCTTTACAAGTTATTTACCCCATCTAAATGCCGCTGCAGGAATTAGTTTCAACATGTAACTGATATTTCTGTGGGAGCAAAGATCGAGGTTTGCAAAGCCTACACTCCATAAGCAGTGGTTTACACAGATGGAATAGTGGCAGTTTTTCATTTTCCAGAGTCCACTCACCCTTCCAAGAATCTTAATGCCTCATTGATTCATAATACAGTACATAAAGATTTCATTTTTTCTTGCACAGAGTGATATATTATGGAGGCAATCTATTTTGCCACTGAAAAGTTTGCTTAGTAGAGAAATTTGGAGTTTTGACATTCAGGAAATTACAGTCATCTGTAAAGTGCAATTGATATGCCAAGGCTAACATTTTCATTGTGCTTATGGAGCTAGAATAACTATGCTAAAATATTTATTATATTCTAAAAGGAAAAAAAATCCAACTTCTTGTTTATAAAAAGCATATATTTAGCAATAAAAAAGCTTTATCCTTATATATATCCATATATATTTTAGCTATGTCTTAAATGCGCAAAGCCACATGCCCTCTGACCAGATGATAATACTTTTAATAATCGAATAAAACCAGTATTTCAGACAGGCTCTGCTGTGCCCTGCGTATGCAAGCAGAGGGCACAAGCTGACATGTGGTTGCATGGAGCTGCATGAAAGCAGAGAAATGAGATAGGGGCTGCCACACCGCACCTGCCCAAGGTCCCCCAGAGCTGTGGACACTCGTCCTACCAGCCACCAGCCACCAGCCACCCACAGGAAGCAAGAGATCACTGAACCCTGTGCACTTCATTTGCAAGTTCTGTGGCTAACATGATCCAGGATGAAGCGGGTGCGGAGGGCTCCTGTCTCAGCTTGGCATGCACTTTATGAATGCGTGAATGTGTATTTAGAAGTTATGATTTATCCTATTTCCTGAGCACTCACTGCAAATTCCTAATCGCTGCTTGAACACCCCTCCCAACTCCTTTGTAAATGAAAGTAGCTACTGTTGAATATCCACGCCTCAGCGCTGGAGAAACCTTGAAGCTCTCAAGAAGATCATATGATCAGCCCCAAGAGCTCTGCATCTCCCACAATGGGAAATTAACTCCAGAGGGTATTTATAAAATCATTTGTTACTATATCAGAGCTCAATCAATTCCCTTCAATAATACATAAAAGGAGGAGGTTTGGCTCCCACGAAAGAACGTAATTCCTTCACAAGCCATTTGTAGATAATCTTCCATATGCCAGTTAATACATCCCACAATAGGTTACACAAAAGTGCTGTTAAAAACTAAATGGAGGATATATAGCACATAAAAAAGGCACACTTGTATTTTGCTTATCATAATTATAGTGCATACAGAAATCCAAGGAAAATCCTTTCCAGTCTTTCTAAAGTTTTGTCAAAAGCAAGCATCTATTGAAAACATCTTTGCAATGTAATTAATGAACTGATACTAATATAATTCTCAGCCTGCTGCCAAAAGAGGGATAGAGGAACAGACTATATTTACAGCTGCAACTTCTACAGTTTTAATTTCAGCTCTCATTGATTCTATTGAGCACCATGAGACTGTATAACGAAGAAATCTGTATCAATTGAAAATACCAAGTGTGCTCCTGCCTCACTAGGGCACTACTGTAATATCATGTAATGGAAGGGGATTCTCATTTAATTGAATTGGAAATGAAACACATATTAGCTAAGAAAACTTAATCAGTGCAATAATATTAAAATGGGCCACTCAGACAAACTATACTGATTAAGTCACTTGCAAACATTTATGTAATCATCACTGAGACTTATGGTGTTAATGATTTAAACTCGTTTTTCTACTCCAGGGAACAAAACTGCAATTTTATAGCAGACAATTAGAATATTTTAAGTCTTCTCTCACACATTACAATACAGGCTCCTGGCAGAAGCACAGGGCCTCATCCTGCAAAGATACATCTTGAGCTCTGACGTACAAGGTCTGCATGGATGCTGGGATGTTTGATTTAAGATGGGAGACAGCCCTGAAAGCACTTGGCTGGCTGGAAAGTGTTTCTGAGGTACTGGCTGTGGTTCCTCTGCAGACTTCATCTTTAATCCTAACTAGTTACTCACGGCACACTACGATGCACCACAACATTCTGAGCTCCAAATGGCTCCCAGCAGACCAGGATTTTAAAACTTGTATTCATATACAGCTGACATAACTGGATTTAAAATTTTCATGGAACAGCAAAGTGCATTTCTAGTAAAACTCAGTGGATGCATTTGTTGTGTCAAAGCTCTGCTGGGAGGGGTTTTACATCAGCTAAGCAAGCAAGACTAACTAAACATTACAAGATGTGCAGAACATCTTGTTTCCCATGTGTGTTAGTTCCATCCCAAACATTTAGTAAAAGTATATCTTATTCAGTCTGAAACAGTGAGGACAATGCCCTCAGAGAGCCATGTTAATGGAAAACGTCACTTTAGCCTCTTATACAACCCTGAACAAACCCAGGGATGTGTCCATTGTGTTGTGCTCAGAAGGACTATTCACACAGTCCAAGCTCGCGGTGTGCCTGGAAACTGGAGAATGAGCTGGCAAAACCTCATCAGATGCTTTCCTGGTGGTCAGTGACAGCACATTTGGCACTGAAATCAGCTCGGACACATTGCATTTTTCTAGATTTCAGATGCCCCCTATATTGTTAATTAATTTGTAGCATTAAGACATTCAAAATCCTACTTGCAGACAGTCAAAAGTAAATTCAATTTTTCCATTTTTTCAGTGCCATGAAGCAAACTCCAGCCAAAGTGGCAGCTGAACTGAGGCCACCACAGAGAGGCAGCAACCTGGGCTGGGCAGTGAGAGGTGTCCAGCTCCCTTTTGTGTCAGCTGAAGGACTGGCACAGCTATGCAAAAAGCACCCAATTCCACTGCCCATGAACTTGCTTTGCCCTTTCCTCTAACTCTCTCACTGTGAGGATATTACAAGCTTGGGTCAAGAGCTGACCTTTCTTTGAGCAACTTCTCTCTGCAGATCTTGAGCCCTGAGCTCCCAGCCCTCACCACCCACAGCCAAACAAGCAGGCAGCATTTTGAACCCTCAGCTGGAGGGAAATCTTGCTTAGACTAGCTGAGAAACCCTTAAAATCAAGCTGATTTCAGCTGAAACCAAAGATAACCTACCCCTGCCAGAAGGAATATGATAAACCCAGTGTGATAAACCTAAAGCAAAATAAACCACATGACATGTAGGGTTGTCCACTAAGGTCACAGCTCCTCCCAAAAGGATCTGCCATTGCTCCCACTCCCCTAACCTCCTCCTCAAAATATGAAAGAAAAAAAGGAAAAATATAAAAAAAAGGGCAAAAAGCAAAACACCTCTTTGAGCAGCAAGAGATGGTTCAAAACAGTATTATTCCTAGCTGAGTATCTCTTGAAAGAGTTTCAGAAGACACAGTTCTACTCCTCCACGGATTATTCTGGCTAAAATGTGTGTGACACTTTTATTATCAAGTACAAATGTTACTGCAAGCAAGTAATGAAACAGATGGTGTCCTGAATTTTACAGTACAGCCACATTTTCCAGCTCAAATTTACAGTTCACCAATCATCAGCTTTAAGTTCTGTCTCTACTGCATCTCCCCTACCCATCTGAAACATCATAACCCTCCAAAGCTGAGAGTGCAGCTTTGAGAAAATTGGGAAATTTTGGGAAACTCGACCCAAGCTGTCCTCCTCCAAGCAAATGTTTCCAATAAGGAAACAAAGTGGAGCACAACTCTGTACATTCCAAAAGCATGGCAGGTAGGAAGTGGGAGAGCACTGAGGAACTGCCCTACTCAAGGGAGCAAAGAGGTGATCCCGATACCTCCATCTCCATGAAGGACCTGATTTGTTTATCTCATCCTCTTCCTCAGTGAACTCCATTCATGTCAGTTTTAAGTCATGAGATTTCCTTCTCTACCAATCTGGTGTACTCAGCAGTCGCCTCAGAGGGTGTCCCCAAGGGGAAGGGACAGGATGGAACAAGTGTCCCTTTCGGACCCACCAGTGCCAAGTCCCACATCACTGGGGAACAACAGAGTAGCAAAGCCAGAAGCTTTTCCATTCATAGTTGGTCTACCATCCATCCAAGAAACCCTCAATGCCTGAGATCAGTTGCACTTTCACATGTTTATTTCCCCACTCTTACATAACATGAAATATAATTTAAGACACAGGAGCCACACATGTGAATGGGGACAAGGAGGATCTGGGAATACTCATCTCCTGGATTGACAGCACCATGGCAAATGTGGTCTTGCTTCCAGGAGCTTTATTATCCAGTTCAGACAACACACTAGGAGAGGGTGTGGGTCCAGTGGCTCCTGGGGAACAGATGTAGCAGCATCCCCAGATTCAAGCAGCAAACACAGTGAGCTTTCAGCTGTCCCTCCTAGCTGTGTGTGGCCAGGCTGAGAAGCACATGATGCCCTCACTGAACAGGCTCTTGATTTAACAGGCAGTGACCAAACTGAATCCTGGAAAGCTTTCCTGATATTCCACTCCATTCACCTCCACTAAAGGAGAACTTCTGCTGGGGCTTATGGCATCAGTGCTGCAATTATCACAAGGAAACATCTTCTGGGAAGGTGTCCCGGAAAGTAATACCATGAACACTTCCTCTCACCACTCACTGTACTGAGCAATAACTCCTCTCACCATCAGCATCAGCTTCAAGCCAGGTCTCCAAGGAAGGACACCCCTCCTGTCATGCCCGTGCGCTGGCACAGTGCTGGGACCACCAGCTCTGCTCTCACCATTCAGCTTGTGCAGACACCCCTGGGATGTGGAAGTACTACTGCAAGGATCAAACAAAGGGAGATGCTGCACAGGCCAAGGCACGGATCTCTTGGACTCCAGATTTTTGCCATTTCGTTTTGAAATGGAGCAGAGCTTTGGAGGTGGAGGGGCCAATTCCAGCTTTGAAAACAGGTAGCAATGCTTAGTCACAAAAGCATTTGCCACATGGGCTCTACCTCTTGTGTGCAGATTTGCTCACTGTCACTTAATCCAGCACCATGCTGGCATCCAGGGGTGAAGATGGCAAGACCTGTGGTGTTCCTCTAAGCCCACCTGGGAACCTCTTGTTAAAGGGAACCAAACAGGATGCTTGTAGATTGGAAGGGATCCGAGAACTGAGCTTGTCTTGGAGCACAGATACTTTAACAAAACTTTCCAACGATCTCCTGAACACCCAGGGAAACATGCCTGGGTATTTCGTCCCCAGGGAGAGAAGCCAAAGCAGTGTCCAGTGCCCCCAGTGCCGGGGTACACGGCATGGTTCACAGCAGATTGATTCTTCTGCATTTGAACTCAGCAAACGGGTGCTCCAGAGCATGATGAAGTGCATGGCAGTGGCTCAGTCTCTGCTCTCAGTCACACTGGCAGCTGGATTGCTGCAATAAACAAACCTGAAAATCGACTAAGCAGCAACAGCCTCCTCCTATGTCTCCATCCCTGGAGGGGTTAATCTAAAATAATCTAATTTATTCCCAAATTTCAGGCAGCAGTGTCTTTTCCCATTTAGCAGATTAAGAAACTGTGCTCTACCAAATTTATCTGAACAATTAATTCCCATAAAATTACACTGGGTTTTGAACTGAGGTTGATATACTCCATTTTATCTGCAGGCTAAGCAATCCACCGAACTGAGGGGCCAGATTAATGCCAGCTAACACACCTGAGTGGGTTTTCTGGCAAAGCATCTGTGCAGGGATGGGGACAAGAGCAGCAGGTGCAAAAGGGCTCCCAACAGTGGTGATCTGGGCCAGGGTGCAGGCACAACAGCAGTATCTTCAGTTGCATTTCCCCCATCTTGTCATTAAAACAGCAGCACCCCCATAACTCATTTCAACATACTGCAACTGGGCCCCTCTTCACATTATTTTAAACCAAATGACACTTTCCCTAGACACTTAAATGCATCCTGGTCTCATCACATCAATAGACGAAGCATATTTTTTCTGTTTATGTGAAAGATGATATTGGATGCATCATACATGAAAATTGCTTGCTGGCTTCCTCTCTCAACATAAGTAAGGGGATAGAAAGTCAGAGAAGATAGATTTTAAAGAGGTATGCATATGCATGTGATCATTTTCTAACCTAGTATATTATTAAATTCTTTCACATATTCATGTGAGAACTGCAAAAGATTGTGAAAGAAGAGACGCTATCACTCATACTTTCCCAGAGTAAGGATTAGGGAGCTTTTCTTCCTAATAAAAGCTATATTTAAGTACTATCTGTTTGGCCAAGCCCTAGTTAGCACTGGCCAACAGAGGTACAGCTCACATCCCTGCTTTGCAGAATAAACCTGTTTGCAGGTCCAGCCCAAACACACGGCAAGACTGAGCAAGAGATGTCACATGGTTGTCAGAGCTTTGACCATTTTATGGCTATTAAATGCCTTTAAATTTCTGCAGTTTTGACAGGCCTGAGCACCCTCTACCAAAAATACAACCCATATGGCCCACCCAGCTTCTTCTGAGTCCTTGGAGAGCTGAGCCCCACCAAACCCTGCCCGAGCCATGTTATCCAAAGGCGTTGCAGAAATCTTTTGGTTTGCAAGTGATGCTAAATTCATCTAAACAGCTTTGTTTATGAGTACTGTTACATTCCACATCTTGGGGAGACATCTGCCACTAGAATTGCCTCTTCCTGCCTGCAGAAAGTGTAACTCTGCATCAACATTACACAATTATTTTAAAACCACTATTTAGATAGATTTATGATAATGGAACCAACTCCAGTGCCACAGAATTGCATAGCAGATTTTTTAATCATGCTTCTTAAGAACTAGTAATTTAAAACAAGTTGTAACTGTGCTAAGATTTAGTCTTACGTTTTCATCACTGCTTTATATTCTCATAAATATCCAACATTCCCAAGTACATAGGAATCTGAGATGGTGTTCAACAGAAAAAACTGCAACCAATGTATCTTCCATTTATGGAATTGAATATAAGGTCATATTCAAAGTTCTGCATTTAGTGACTGATTTTGAATACATAAAATATATAGCCATTGCAAAGCTTTGTTCTTGTTGTGACATAACTTATTGCCAGATTAGAGCCCCAAGTACAGCTGGGTCGTTTTTCGTGTTCTCTATTTCCATGAACATGACTGGGAGAGACAGGTCACGCTCTCTATCAAAGTTGTGCTTACCACACAGCAATACTGCAACACGTCCCATTAGAGTTATGTCTGCTGAGACTGTGAGCACAGACTTGGCTGCAGGCACGTCCTAATGGAATTACATAATTGGAGACATGTCATCTAAATCTGAACAAATTGGATTCCCTTGTCATGTACTATTGAATCAGAACAGGAAGAACACTCCATGCCGTTATCTATGGTAAACCAACAGCAGCAAATCAAACGTCACTAATATTCTGATAATGTGATATTTATTAAAAAAGAGGGAGAAAAAAAAAGATAAAAGTCTCATGTAAGGCATGCCAAAATCATGTTGCATGGAAAAATGAGCTCATTCGAGCTTGGTTTCAGACTGGGAATTACATTTATGGTTTATGACAGTTGCGATGTTGAGAAGATGTAACTGCAGAATCATGCAAGACTGGTTGCCTGTAGCAGCCAGGGAAGTGCAGACAAGGATTTGAGACAGGCCCCACCACCAGCTCTGCATCTGGCAGCAGTGACAGCCACTGAGGTGTTTGTTCTGCTACAGGCCCTCCCTGCCCAGTCTGTGGCAGATCACAGCATTAACATTCCCATCCTGCAACCGAATTCTCCAGCCCTTGCAATTCACAGGCATGCCCTGCTTTTAGTTTACAAGTATATTAACTTTAATTTGGAATTACTGGAGGAATCATAACGAGGGAGCAATAACTTTGACCACACTGAACTGTGCATTCAGGGCAGATTTCCACTGAGTGCTCAGCTCAACCTCCAGCTCTGCACATATGAAAGAACAGAGGCATTAATTACATTACCAGAATCACTAATCAGCTCATTGCATCTTTACATTTCATCAGCTAAATGCTGGTGCAAAATGAGAGGCTTTTTCCCCCCTGTAATTCAGCTCTTCAAGCCTCACCAGCATACTTCCACGAGCACATGGAATGAATTCATTAAAAAAACACCAAGAAAAAAGAAACTAAGAAATTATTTGTGAAGCCTTACAGAATTTGTGGTTCTCATAGTTAATTAACTGTGGGCCAGCTTGGGTTCCTGTGTCCACATCAGGCCATCAGGGCACCTCACGGATGGAGCTGGCCCCCAATGCAGCAGCGAGCGATAAGCGATAAGCGACCCACCGTCTGGTCCAGGGCATGAAGGGGCCAAGTGATGGCCCGAGGGCCTGTGAGAACAAGAGGGGTTGTTTGTGGTAGGACTCTCCTGGGGCTGGCGCACTGCAGAAATTCGTGTTTCAGTATGCCAGCAGCACATTGGCTGCACACTAACAGCACCCACTTCACTGCCTCTGCCCCAGTGCCAGCAGCGCTGCAGTCCTGCAGGACTGTGCCAAATTCTAATTTATATTCAGTGTGAGGGAGAAACGCTGTCAAATCACCAAATTACCTCAAGTTGTGAGAGCACACAGCAGGGGGAAGTGTTCACTACTTATGGAGCCTCTGCCTGTAGATCAACACTGGAAAGAGTCAAGAGAACATTTACTGTGAGCTCTGGGGTCTGAGCATGCCCCCAGTCACTGCATAGGATCACACCACGGCCCAACAGGATCCCACCACCGGCAGCCCCACTCTGCAAATGCACGGTCCCACCTCGGCAGCCCCTTGCAAAGAGACCCCCAAAAAGCTGTACCCCTAAAATCTGCACAATTGGAGCATTAATATATATGGACAAAAGAACTGCTTGAAGAACAACTGCTCCTTAGGGCTGCCCAGCACCATGTTTTCAGCCAAGTGGGTTTCTCCTGCCCACGGCTGGAACAATGGCAACCTCACAGCCAACTCAGCTGCTGAGTTCCCTGGGATAATTGTGCCACAGAAAGCAAAAAAACTGGTGATGGTGGGAATGGGGCAGCTCTCCACAGCAGGGAAAGAAGCAATGACAGGAGAGCCCATGCTCCAACTGCGATTGTCCCACCACTTCTTCAATGCCACCACGTGGTCCTGCCTTGATGGCTTATCCAGCCCAAAATATTGCACTAATATTTAGTGATGTTTCTAAATATAAAATGAGGGAGAGGGAAAAGGAAAATCAAAAACCAGCTTGGGTATTTTGCAGGAGTTGGTAATACCTGTCACATCTTCAAACTAAAGACCCTAAATTCCACTGATACTACCGGAACGCTAAGCATCGTTGGAATTAAATCCAGATAGTTTCAGTATCTCTGACAGGAGGACTGGCTGTGTGGATTGCTCACTGTGGCACTGCCCTGCAGGAGCACAGCAGGGACCTGTACCCAAAGTCCCTGTTTCCATGGCCCTCTGTTCAACTCACATCCTGGAAGCTGTGTTAATTAAACTGCAAAGGTTGGTTACCTGCTCCTAGCAGGCTTGGAGTATCATGGGGGAGTCGACTGACCACAGCACAAACAAACCAGAATGGAATAATTGACTGCAGCATCCCAATTCTCTTACCAAACCATCTTTTGCTCATCTGCATCTTCAGCCTTTTCTGCCACCACGTTGTGACCTGTCTCCTCACATGCCCATCTCCACAGAGCTCTCTTCCTTGACGGCAGTACCTTGTTCTCCTTGACCAAAATGATCCTCTTAAGCAACTGTGGCATATGCAAAAGACCTGAAAGCCTGAATTACATGATACACGCTTACATCTTCGCAGCAAGCACCAGCCTGTCTTAAAGCCTCAGCACATCTGGTTACATAAATGACCTCAACCATAGTGCTAAGGCTGAGTCGTTGCAGGGCTCGATGACACTGTGCTATATCCTCGAGTGACACAACTGACGTCACCAGAGTATAAGGACTTGACGCAGTCGTGTTGCAGAGAGGCTGCTGTTTTGGCAACAAACCTGGAACTGAACTGTGGACCTTCAGGATGGGCAACAACAGATCTGTTCTCGGCATTAGAGCAGGGAAGTGGGGCTGATGCAGGCTTTCAATCTGATACGGGTTAGAAGGAGCCATGACAAACCTCCCCCTGGGCAGTGATGTGGAATCAGGAGAATTCACCACCTTCTGCAACACCAGTTGCAGAGCTGAGCCAACAGAGCCCTCAAGCCACCTGGGCTCACCACAACATGACAAAACCCCCAGAGCACCGCAGCCAGAGAGGAGAGGTGTTGGAGGCTGAAATATTATAGTTTACAACTTAAACATTTTTATGAAGAACCTTTGCCTATTATAGCAAAACTGTATTACAAAAGCTGCAGATAAGACCACCACACTCTGAATAGGCTTTCTGACTGAGGCCCTGGACCGCTCGCTGATGAAGATGAAGTAACAACTCAGGGCTGGGGGAAAAAGGATACATTCACAGAGCACACGGTTTAACACCTTTGGAGTGGAGACCGAAGCCCCTGGGCTATCAGCTGCCAGACCCTCACACCAAAGGGTGGGGGGAAGAGAGGCTTTGGTTGTGTGTGGGAAAAGCCTCTGGTCAGAGGTGCAGTTCACACCCATCCTCTGCTGTGCAAAGGAGCCCAAGCTGCAGGGGCCCTTCACCCGGGGAAAAGCTTATCCACAGCAGAAGGGTCTCATGGCCCATTAAAGGCCCCCGCAAGGGGTCCCCAGACCCTGCACCAGAGCACTGCAGCATGATGCAACAAATACATAGTGTTGCAAGGGACAGTGTCAAACTGGCCCCCTGCAAGGGAGGCATGTGGGCATTCCCACCTGTCCCTGAACGTATATTAACCCACTGGATTCTATGCTTTTGGGCGCCGTGGCGGGGGACCCTCGCCACCATGAAGAACAGATGGAGGGGAGCAACAAGATGTTTTTGGGATCCCCAGAAGGGTGATACGTTTCTACCTAACCCTTGTCACTCTCTCCCTGTTCTCCCACCCCCCACGCACACTTCTTTTCTTTCTCTTTCTTTCTTTCTTTCTTTCTTTCTTTCTTTCTTTCTTTCTTTCTTTCTTTCTTTCT
>VYZQ01041933.1:0-12874 GCA_013400655.1 Mystacornis crossleyi | reverse complement strand
GCCATATAGAAGTTGTGAGAAGCTGTTAAAGAGGAGCCCACACCAGACCACATAAAAATCGTGAGAAATTGTTAAAGATTTAAAGCAGAAAACCTTTGCTTTTGGGCTGAGATAACTCATCCTTAAAAGATTAAAACCCCATTTTTTCTTCTGTGGCCTGTGACTTGGCAGTATGCGAAGACTGCGAAAGATTCATGGGAGAGATACCTTTTTCACTTCAACAGATTGTTTTTTCCAGGTGGATTGTTAGTTTGTGAAAACTCTACGGGACAGTAGAAGAACCTTTTTTCCTTAAGCATAAATAGACTCTTACAAAAGGTGCAACTCTGACCAAAATGCCATGTTCTTGTTTTGTTTTCACTTGAGAAAAGTTTGTGGTAAAGGAGGAGACACTGGGAAAGAAAAGTGTTTAAAGGTTTGCTTTAACTTCTTATCATATTTTTTTCTTTCATTCTGTTAATAATAAACTTTCCTTTATATTGCAATTATTTAAGTGTGAACCTTGTTTTGCCTCGAAGTTTCTTTACATTTTCTTCAATAAACCCATATTCCCCTTAGGCACATAATTGAATTTCATGTATTTGACAACATTTAAACCAGCGTCAAACCACGACAGCCACTCATGCACTTGGCGTCTCTTCCCACCACCCTGGAGGCTGTCTCTTTCCAACACCCTGGAGGCTCTTCTCCAAGCCTTTCTCATGCCCAGTGAAATTACCGAGTTTTCCCTCCTAAAAACTCTTTGGATGTTCTCCCATGAGTGCCTGTGAGGGGACAGGTAGATGACAAGCTCACACTACAGCTACTGAACAAAAAAAAGAATTCTTTCCCTGCCAACAGACCCTTCATCACCCCCCTTCTGAATAAGCACTGGTTACATTAGCGTGTAAACACTTTGGAAGTGGCCAGTGGAGTTTCACGGTGCCACTCCCTGGTGTTTGTTTCAGTGTCACACAGCTGGAGGTTACTGTTCCCAAAACTGAGTCATCAAACTGGATTGTCCAAGCATTTCTTAACTTTCAGTGTCAAGTGGGTTCAAAGTGACTTCATCAGCAGCTCTTGGCTGACCTGGAGAACCTTGCACAGGTACAAATGAGAACCAGTCCATGGGGCACAGTCTCTTCTGGGATGGCAGTGAATGTTTGAAGCTAGTCCCAAAAGACATCACTAGAGCATTATCTGACAACAACACCCTTTGTCCACTTTCCAGCTTCATCCATTTGTCATGTCTCATTAACAAACTAAGACAATCGGACTTTAAGGGCAAGAACTTCTTATAGCTCAGCACGTCCTAGATATTTTCCTGTCATAACAATTAACATTATTATGATCTGTTACCCACCCAGAAGACAATTAAACTGCTTTAATGCTTGGAGTGTGTATAACCCAAAACATGATATGAGGAGACGTTTCAGTTCCTCATTGTTACTGTGTGTACATCACAGTTATACAAGATCTTTCGATATGAATGTCAAGGACATTTGACTAAGACACACTCAACATCAAACGAATTTTGCTTCAGAGGAAAGTTCAAGAGTTTCACTTAAAAAAAAAAAAAAAAAAAGCCCCAAGGAGAAAAAAACTCTCCTCAATAAAGGCTTGAGATAAGGAAGTCTGCTGGAGAAACAAAAGTCACATGCCAGTTAACTGCAGCTATGTGGCACTTTAATCAAGCCTTCCTTCAAGCAACTGTTGATTGCAGTAACAACTAGCTGTCAGGAAGCCGGTAATAGCACTCGAGCTTTCAATCATTTTAATGAAAGTTTGGGAAAATTAGAAAAAATGATCACGGCTATGAAACCTTTGGAAACAATTTAGAAACAGCTCAAGTCTAAAAAGCTAAACCTTGGTATTTTATATTATGTTTATTTCCTCTCCATCAAAAACTCTTTTGCTTAAACTGTTCTGTCCTCCAACAGGTCCAGAAATGCTGCTTCTGACAAAAATTCCACAAGATTTTCCTTGACTCGTCTTCCTCATCAAACCCATTTTCTTTTTTTTTTTTCCTTCTCGCCTCTGTTTTTTAAGAACAGCTATAGCCTCCTGACTTACCATTTGTCCTAAGTTGTCATTTCTACTTCACAACTTCATAACAAAAGACCTCATGTTCCTTCCTGTGGACTCATACTCTGTCACTAACATGGGCAAAAGCTCCTGCTGTTGCACTGTGCAATCTCCTGGTCCTTCCTTCAGGCAGGTTGCTACACATTCTAGTGCCCTCTGGACACTCTTGCACAAAGAGGGATGCATTCTGTTCTGCCTGGGATTGCACTGGGTCAGAAATGCTCAAAGGTAGGTCTTTCAGCAGTTTACACTGTCAGCACCTGAGCAGTAAGAATCTAAAGAAGCCTTTCTTGCCGTTAGTTAACAAACAGGATGAAACAGTCTCTGCTTATGTTTACACAGCCAAAAGAAGTACAACAATTGTCAATTCCAATGTTTTACTATTCTGTTGCTTTCTTACTACACCACTGTTGCTTTCTTACTACACCACCAAGGAATCACGAAGGAACAAGGCCATAACAACACAGAACAATCTCTGCAAAGGATGGAGATACAAAGAGCTGTACAGCTCATGTATAAGTGTCCTTGTGTATGTATGGCTGGAAATTTTGGGAATGTTTCAGGGAAGAAGAGAGTTCACTACAGAACTTATTCCTCATAGCAAGTATTATTATACACTCTTTTGGTCCACGACAGGAAGCTTACCAATCATTTTATTTACAGAGCTCTTCTGGGAGATACAAACAGTGTGCTTTGGGTTGGTTTCCCCATGCCTCACCATCCCCTTTGAAACCTTTTTCCTAAGCTTTCGGCTGAGTCTAGTTTCCAGAGAATGCGTTTTGTGCAATGGTTTTCAGAATTTTTTTGACAGGGGTTGCGAGTGGGATGATGGAGAAGTTAAGAGCAGCTACAGCTCTACCATGTGCATGAGAGGAGACTGGCGTGTGACTGCTGGAGCTTCATGTGCGCGTGTAAACGGGGATGGCACAAAGCTGGCACCTCACACAAGAAGACCCTGTCTATGGCAAAACAAACCAGGGCTGCTGTACCAAAAGGCTTCATCCTCTCTGGTCTTATTCAGCAGGTTATTTGATCACCCCTTAAAACTGGGCTTTGATCTACAGACAGCCCTTTGAAGATCCTTACCCTGTGCAAGATACAGATGCAGATATTTCATGTTTCTCTTTATAATATAACTGTGCCCAATGCAACACAGCCTGCATGAAGTACTTAGCACATTTCTAAGATTTTTCTATTTCTACACAAGTGAAAGGAAACAAAAATGTCACCAATGCCAGTAATATGTCAAAATCAAACTGAAAAAAATCATAAACATATTCATAAGCAAAGCTCATTAACTGCTTTTCCTCCAAAAGGGTGGGTTCTTTACACAGGCTGAGTGGAAATTATATAGAATAGTAACATGTATTCCAGCCAAAACTGCAGATTACTAGAAAATTCAGCCAAAACTGCAAATTTCAAGAAAATTTGGCCAGCTTTTTTTTTAAGCACTGTCCTGAACACTTAATTTGGTAGCTGGAAAGGCTAAAAGGCCACTGAATGGATCAAAACTACGCAAAGGAACTTTTACAGTCCAAAAATTTGTTCTTCTTAAACATGAACTAGAACAAAGCAACCTTGAAGATTTACTGGTCCTCTTGCATGAAGCAGAATAAAAATAAGACTTGGATCAAACCGTCTCAAGCCACAGCGTGCTCACAGGGCAGGTTCCGTCTTTTAGTTCTGCTTTCAGATCAGCAGCATTCAGAGGATCTCTTGGGCTGCAACAGACTTGCACAGACCCCTCTACACCCTCAGTAACACAGTTTTCCTATTCTAGCTGAGCCCTGGCTGTGCGCCTGCTCCTTGCTCTTCTTGGCATTCCTCATTTGTCACTCTTTCTGAAGGCTTTGTGTTGACTTGGTCTCACCACCTCTGCTTTCCCCACCCTGCCCTCATGAAGCTTTTTCCTTCTGCAGTTCTCCATGCTCTGCCACTGTCGGGAAAGAGAAGGTCCCTCTCTCCCCTTGAGGGTGCCAACTAATCCAGAAGGCAGAGCCAGCCTCGGGCAAACAAGCAAGTGTAGTTCCCTTCTAAGGACCAGCTATGCCCTTGTCAAGAGAACAGAACACACATTAACTGTGAACAAACAAAATAATGTAAATTCTCCCAGTCACCTTGGAATTTGTCTGGCTGATTTTTAGGCATTGGAAAGCCTACTGCATTATCCAAGCAAGGCACCCGAGCTTCCTCCGTAGTGCATAAAACCATCTAAAATAACATTTGCAGCACAGCGGTTATGGAAGCTAACGAAGGATAAGTGCCTCTTTCTTCTCATCATCATAGCTCTTCAGGTGACTTTCAATTTCAGGGCATTTTAGCACCAGTTGTATCTAACACTGCAGTAGGCTGCAGTAGGAAGCTGGACAAAATACTCATTCCTACAAGTCATCAGCAAGAGGTAATACAACAAAAGCACTACGGTCTTTGTCCTGCAGAATAGGATGCTGGACAAGCACCTCCTGCAATGCCAATTGGAGTTACAAACACCTTAACACTACTGTTACCCTGAGAACAACCTCAGCTGCTCAGTCCAATAAATCCTTCACAGAAATTCTCATCCAAAGACAAATGCTTAAGTGCCAAAGTGAAATCTGTGGTCACTGGTGACCTTATGCATGATACCTTGTGCATGAGGCTTGCCTTAGCTTGCTTCACATGTTTTCTTTGCAGTCTACCCTCCCTCCAAACTCTAGCCAACCACTAGTGACATGTGTGCTTCCCCATTAGTTACCTCAGCTCTGCCCTGGTTTATGTTGCTCAGTTTCATGCAATAGGCCACTTGGAAATCAACATCAGCTGCTGCAGAACACAACAATTTTCTACTCCTGCAGCAATTCAAGGTCCAGTTCATCACCCCTAAATGCAGTACTAACCTTTCTGTCTATATTACTGAGAAAAATTATGTAAGATGGTGCTGTTGTCACTGTAAAAACGTTAACTGGGGAAGAGTCTTGCCTGGAAACCTGGGGTCTGCCTGTAAAAAGGTACTTCATAAAGTTTCTAAATACAAAACCAGGTCAGTGTTAAAGAGCATGCAAGAGGCTTCCTTCAGCTTATATTTCACAAGCTAATCCAGAACAGAAGTCACTTGTTGACAGTGACACATTTTCTCTTTTTGTTCCACATGAGCCGCAGCAATGTCATGTACAAATACAGAGTCACTATCAAAGGCTGTATGCAGACTTCAAGGGAGTCAGTGTTACCTTACAGCGCTTTTGTACTTTCCACGTATCACGAAAGAAAAATCAAGCCAAAACAACGTCCTTTAAACACACTGAACTCCCCTCATCTTTTAATCTTTGTCACAAAACAAACTCAAGAATCTGGAACAGTTGCATTCAAAGTCTTTATAATATTTAGCACAACCTTCTCTCCCCTTAGCACTATGCACTTCACCCAGTCTTCCAGGTTGTCCTCTCCTGGCTGATGGCAGAATTACTGTCCTTTCTGACAAGGTTCTCATACCTTTAACTGAGCCAAGTCTGTGTGCACATAATTCTGCACTGGAAAGAGCGTGGCTGTAAAGGTTTGTTCAGCAAATGAATTGATCTGATCCAGGCAACAGCAGTCAAACTTTCAATTGCAAGGCCTATAAAACGTCCATCAGAGGCGCAACTCCTTCCAAAAATCAGTTTTGCAACAGTAGCAGCAGGTACTCAAACCACAGTTTATTTTATTATGTAAGCCTACTCTGGTCTGCGTAAAAAAAAAATCCATCCACTCTTCCGTTTATTTTAAGGTCAGCCAACCTCTGTCCTACCAGTCTGAAGCCCTGTATCTCTGGAAGTTTTCTTAACGGACCTAAAATTATCTTCCATACTCCAGCGCTGGCAGTTTTCCGGAAGCTCACAAGTCTGTACAAGTTGTTACACTGTCTCCTTCTCACCCTCCATCCCCTCAGGCACTTTGATTCTCTCTGCTTCACTCCCACACATTCCCTTCCACTCCTCCTCCCTGGCAGCCCAAAGGTTCTGCACCAGCTCTCCGCAGGCTCTCTGCTGTGGGCAGCAAGCGTGGCACATTTGCCAGCCTGAGATAGTATTTTTACTGGTCTTGGTGTTTCTGGCTGATGTTTAAGTGATTCTAATGATAAGCGCCCTGCTCAGAAAGTTTGTGTGCCTCTCTGCCATTGCCAGTGTGCTGAACTTGGGTAGCCACACGCCTGAGTTAAGTGTAAATTAGACTGGATGGTGAAGCCTTGAAGATAAATGAGATACCAAATACAAGCTGCTCACAAAATAGGAATAAAGATATAATATCCAGCTATCTTGTCCCATTTTCTGGGTGCCATAAGGGATATTTACGTTACTGGACAAGCTGGAAAAGGAAGCAGTTAACAACTGAAAAGCAACCAACCCCAGAAGACATCAGAACACACAGTGTAACTAAATTTCAGTATTAGATGCTTTAAGTTTTAAAGGTGAGATGGTCCTACTGATGCTTTTCCAGTGCCTTCCAAGGCACCCAGAATATCATCCATTTATTAATTCACCTGTAAAACAAGGACAAAATCATACTAGGCTGCAAAAGATATTTTGGGATTTATTAGTTCAGATTGGCAAAATATGTGAAGAGCCTCCAGTAAAAGTCACTATGAAATTGAAAGACAGTATTTTTAGTCTGCAGATATTTTGGCTGATTTTCCCCAGTAAGAATAAGAATCATTATAAATTATGTTTTCTTCTGAATTTTTTGAGATTAAATTCTACATTTGCAAAGCAGTCCCGGTATCAGAGTTTTATACTTTGCAAAGTAGAAAAAAACGCTTTGTAATTCTACTGAGACTTCCCAGGCTGAATCAATTTTGGACCATCCACTTTAGCAGAAGATGGAGATGGATCAAAAGATAAAATTCACACAACTGCTGCAAACCCTGGAGATCCTTTTCCTTTGATTCTTAGCACAGAAGAGACCTTTCCCTTCCATTCTGTGCCCTAAAGCCTCTCCAGTGCAACCTTGGAGGCAGCAGTGCTGGCATCTTCCCACACAGTTGTGAGCAGCCCTGATCTGATGAAGGAATCGCTCATGATTTGTGTTACAACTGCTTTTTAAAAGCCCCTGCTCTGGTCAGGACTAGCTTTATTAGCCAGTGTGCCTATACACACTAACAGATGGTTCTTGGCCTGGAAGAGACCCAAAGAACAGAAAATAGTAGAATGGACCCCATTTTCTGGAATGGGAAACCAAGACAGTGAGACAGTAATTTTCCAGGGGCACAAAAGAAATACATATTTCACAAGAATCACAAGTCTTAACTTTTAAATCAGATCTTTAAAATCCCAGATCAGTTCCTCAACTGTTCTCTCTCCTAGATGTAAAGCTGCTTTAATTCTTGGGTAGCACTCTGATGATAAGCCACAGTCTGCAGAACTCAGACCACACCAGATCACCTATGGGAACTTGAGAGCTACTATGGGAACATGAAGAACTGCTGCTCACCCATCTTCCACCCTGACCATGTTCTAGTCCCTTAATGTGGGAAGTCAATGGAAGCAGAGAAAGGAAAAACTTCTTATTAGCAGTATTCATGGGAAGTCCCTTATTAGGAGTATTCAAGGGATGTGCACATCAGATGCAGTCTATCATAATGTACATGAAAGAAGCTGATAGAAATTCAGCTCAGGTGGCCCTGCAGCAGAAGAGAGAATATCAGCCTGAATCAAACAGACCAGCAAGCAGCTTCCCAAATTATTCAGCAAGTTCTCAGAAACTGAATTAATCATTTTCTATCCAGCTTCTAAAATGCTTTTGTTTAATTAACAGTATCCCCAGGCAATGAGACCAGTGATACATACTGAAAACTATTGCTGCAGTTTTTTTCACAACTATGCCATGGTTGTCAGCAGCTGATGAGAGGAGGAAGAATAATAACAATAATAACAGCAGTACCCATCATCATCATAAACGTGAAACCAGACTACTTCTTTTTGTTACAGAAGGGAAGGCTTAGGCCACAGTATTTGTCTTCATCCACTTTGAAGTCTTCATTAACGTAGTTTAAGCAGAAAATAACTGCAATACAGAATCCCAGGATCACAGAATAAGCTGTCTTGGAAGGGAACCACAAGGATCATCGATCCAGCTCCTGACCCGGCACAGGACACTCCAAGAGTCACACCATGTGTCCAAGACCATTGTCCAAATGCCTCTTGAGCTCTGTCAAGCTTGGTGCTGTGACCACTTTCGTGGGGAACCTGTTCCAGTGCCCAGCCACCCTCTGGGGGAAGAACCTTTTTCTAATACCCAACCTAAACCTCCTTTAACACAGCTTCAGGCCATTCCCTCGGGTCCTGTCACTGGTCAGCACAGAGAAGAGATCAGTGCCTGCCCCTCCTCTTCCCCTCATGAGGAAGTTGTAACTGCAGTGAGGTCTCCTCTCAGTCTCCTCTTCTCCAGGCTGAACAGACCAAGGGACCTCAGCTGCTCCTCATACAGCTTCCCCTTAAGGCCCTTCTCCATCTTGTATTGTAGTTCCCAAAACTGCCCCCAGCACTGGAGGTGAGGCCGCCCCAGTGCAGAGCAGAGCGGGACAATCTCCTCCCTTGCCCGGCTGGTGATGCTGTGCCTGATGTCCTCCAGGACAGGGTTGGCCCTCCTGGCTGCCAGGGCACTGCTGGCTCAGATTTAACTTTCCATCAGCCCCAGGTCCCTTTCCACAGCACTGCTTTCCAGTGTCTCATTTCCCAATCTGTTCATACAACCAGGGTTGCCCCACCCGACGTACAGAATCTGGCACTCTCCCTTGTTGAACTTTGTATGCTTGGTGATTGCCCAGCCTTCTAATTTATCAAGGTCTCTTTTTGGGGTCTCTGCCTTTGAGGGAGTCAACAGCTCCTTCCAATTTAGTATTATATGCAGACTTGCTTAGTGTCCCTTCCAGGCCTGCATCCAAGTCATTTATGAAGATGTTGAAGAGCACAGGGCCAAGGATGGAGCCCTGCAGAACCCCACAAGTGATAGGTCACCAGTCAGATGTCACCCCATTCACTACAACCCTTTGTAACTCACCTATGAGCCAGTTGCTCACCCATCACATGATGTGTTTATCCAGCTGTGAGCTGGACAGTTTGTCCAGAAGGATCCTGTGAGAGACGGTGCCGAAAACTTTACCGAAATCCAAAAAGATTACATCAACTGGCTTCCCTTGATCAATTGGGTGGGTCACTTTGTCATTAAAGGAAATCAGGTTTGATGAGCAGGACCTTCCTCTCACAAAGTCATGCTGGCTGTGACCGATAACTGCATTGTCTTTCAGGTCCCAGGATAATCTCCATAACTCCAATTTCTCTCATATAACAATTTACATCAAGAGTATCTAAGATACACTGTGATCTGCAGCTAATTTTCTGTTTGGCTATTCCTAGGCTCTACCATCAATGTATTGACCAAGCAGAGCCTGAATAAGAAGTCCTCTGGGATAAGAAAAAAAGAAAAGTGAGTCATGCACTTCCAGGAAGTGCATAATCTGCTCACTGGAAAACATGAAACCTTCTGGGACACTTACAGTCACCTTCAGGATACTCACGATAACAACATCATCATGGTTATGTGGAAAAGTTAAGTGCTCTACCGTACTTTTGCTACATGGTTATAACTTTCTCTATTGCACAATTTCACCAAGCAGCTTTGTGTGTTGATTCTTGCTAATTGCCATCTACAGAGCTCTAGAAAAAGCCCTTGCAGCCTGTTCTACCACGTTCTACCTTGATTTTCTTAAAAATTCTACCGTTATTATTTTCTTAGTATTCTTAAAAATGAAATATCATTCACATTACTTAAGGACTTGAAGTACTTGCAACAGCACCACATAACCAGTATGTTCCAACCAGAGGCTGGGATGAATTCAAGTGAAGGACAAGGCTATCTACAGATGACAAAAACCCGAGTCAGGCAAGTAAGCAAATGCTCTTAATCTACTCAAATCAAAGCTTCTACAAACACACAAGGTCACCGTGACCAGAATGCTAAGAAACTAAAGGAGAAAATAGTTGTTTAATGCAGTAACAGTATAATTTTCTTTCCCAGATAGAGTGATCTCAGAACTTGCCATATCTTTTGGAAACACTGCTCCCTTTTTGCAAGGAAGAACTGAAGCTATAAGTTGGGGGGTTTTTTTCTGAATGTTTCTTTTGCGGTATTTTATATATTCAAAAACATTGCTGTCCAAGGTAAAAGGTTCTGTCTGCTGTAACCAAACAGAACACAAGTGAAGCAAAGAAAACAATGATGTAGACTGAAATTAACTCAGAATCATTATATTCTCAAAAAGGCTCTTATCTAGTGCCTTTATGGACTGAATATATTAATTAATCTATTCTCAGAAACCTCAGCAGCTACAGGAGAACCTTAAATAGAACGGTCCAAAGGAAAAAGGAGGGAGGAGAAAAATACCAGAAAAATGAAAAGGAAGCAGGACAGGCAGAGGAGGGCAGACATCCTCTGACTGCAAGACACTACAACCTAAAAATCCTGATGATCAGCTATTTGCATTGCTGACAAAGACTGTTTTCATGAGGGGGGTATACTCTTATTTTTAAAGAGTATTAAAACCCTCCCACAGGCCAGGTAAATCACGTTGTAATCCAGTGCAGCTGTGAGAAACAAGCCCTGGAGTGACTCCTGTTGACTACCTTTGATCAACCTAGCAGTGTAAAATTACATTGTGTATTTGTCTATAGTATGCTGGTATCACACAATCAGCTGCTATGTTAGAAGCCTACCTCTTTTCCTACCATAGTGGGAAACAAAACTTTTCCCTTTAATCCATCTAAGGTATGTAAGCAGAGATACAACAAAGATACGATCTTTTGAAATGTATTGATTCAGTGTTATTTAAACACAAACCAAGCAAATGCCAAAAGAAACTAGGCAAGCACTTCTAAAACTTTGTGTGGTCACTTTTAAAATAAAATGTGAGCCATCAGTATGAGATACTAAATCTGTAACACCACCCTGAAGCATGGCATTTATGCAAAGCTTGGAGAGAACATTACCAGGAAGATGCAATGCAAACAGGATGTGGAAGCATTCATTTTGCAGAACAAGACCTGCAGATGGACAGTTATTACCGAAACTGCGCAATCAGGAAAACCCCACCTCCTCAAGGCTGAATAGACAATTTATGTAACGCACAGCATTTATAAGAATCTTATGTTCATCACAGTTGCTTAAAATAACCACTTCTTTAATAACACACACCTACTACTTTGGGATGCGCTCAGTCTGAGTGCACAGGGAGCCCTTATGATTTCTAAGCCAGTCTTTCAGTCTTCTTTCCCACCTACCTACAGACACAATTAGTCTTTGTGATTTCAGATCAGATTAAATGTCTTCATGTGTCTAAAGAGCTGAATAGTACCAAGGCCTTGATCAAAAAAATTGAGTTTGCTTAAGAAGGAAATATTCTTGGTGCAGCTTAAACCCTTACCAAAATGGCTAGGACTGTGACACTTTGCAGGGAAAAGCCCAAAAACCCAGCTCCAGGATACCATGGCACATTAGCCATTCTGGAGAGTAACTAGGAGCTCTCTATGGTAGCACAGCAAGTCAAGGGAGATCAGTAACCTGTGCTGTAAATGCTCTGTGTCACAGCCCTGCTTTTCTTCAGTCTCTGAGCTCCTGTTAAGCTTCACTCCTGTTGCTAAAATAGGGCAAGTTATTTCAGCCTGGAACCATGCAAGAGGTACCCTGGAAGAAACATTTCAAAGCCAGAGACAGATTGACAAAAGAGAAAGACAGGAATGCAGATGGGAACCCTGAAGCTTCTGAAGTTGATGTCACTTTCCAGGAGGGCATACAGAATCTTCGATAAAATGTTGTTAACTTCCTGCAAATGTCCAGAAATCACACATAAAAAGGTGTCTTGTCATCCGGGAATCCTAAAATATTGTAGTGTCAGTTAGCAGAGGAAACTGCAAAAAATCCCTACTACATAGGCTGGAGGGGCTTTGGTAGCCAACTAATTTTAAAAAAAGGCATTGCAACAACTAGAAATGAGATGCAAATATACTCTCAGTCCTCTCCCAGAGGGCACCTGCACCTTCTCTCCAGAGGATGAAAGCAGCAAACTCTCCAGTATCATGCCTCTGTGGTGGCAGTGGGCCTGGTAACAGACAATGCAATATCTTTTATTAACTATTTTACCAAATTACTCTAATTTGGGACCACGCAACTCAAGTCCAGTGACCTCACATCCAGGATGTATTTAGGCAGCAACAGTTGCACTGTGATAACACGTTCAAGTTCAGTAGCTCTGGAGCCGCAGACAAGGAGTGGCAGATAAAAGCAGTTTTTTCCCAACTGTAACCTTGCCAACACGCCTCAATCACACTGGATTTAAAGCAGAGTTAGGTCTTGAGGGCTCTGTCAATATTTAGTCTCCTGATGGAGACTGTCAGTCACCACTAATAACAGCAATTTTCAACACATAAGCACCTAGCCATGAAGAATCAAAGTGAGCCTACAAGCTCCAGCTCCACATGACACTGAACAGCCATCATATGACAGCAACCTTGCGGCAATAACGAGCCACATCTAAAGTAAGGCACTTGCAAGGAAAATGCTCCTCCACGACTACTGCTCTGATTTTTGTTCTAATCTCTGCACAATGACATACTGCCCTGAGGCTGAAATCCTTCTTCCCATCAAAGGGCTGCCCGTCACCTGAANCCATCAAAGGACTGCCCGTCACCTGCAAAGAATGGCTTGGAGAGGACAGTCTGCAAGAAACAGAGCTCTAAGCTGGTCACCTTAAAATTGTAAGCAGATCATGTATCCATGCCACGACAAAGCACACACACACACACAC
>VYZQ01041931.1:47101-58021 GCA_013400655.1 Mystacornis crossleyi | reverse complement strand
GTGGAAGGTGTCCCTCTCCATGGCAGGGCTGTTGGAACGGGATGATCTTTAAGGTTCCTCCCACTGTTGGAAATGATACCAAGTTTAAAATTTTTTATATAACTTTAGTCATGGGTTTTGTTTGCCTTTGCCCAGAGGAAAAGGAATTGAAGTTTCTTTTCACCACTTGAGGCCGGATGAGCTTAACGTCTGAGCAGACTGTTCATTATCTTCTGAGATACACAAAAGATCATGACCATTAACAAACATCAACTCCAAACATCACCCCTGCTATGGCTGGAGTCTCCTGGTCTGGGAGAAGACAGATACGAGAACAAAGAATGAGAACCTAATTAACATCAAAGGCAAAGGGATCAATAACCAATAGGAAACTAGGAGGTGCGTAATTTGGCATGAATTAACATTGAACCAATTAATTTCTCTGGGTTTTGCCTGTACAAGTATGTGAAAAATCCAGTAAAAATTAAGTGTGATAGAATGATTTTTTTCTGCACAACCCTGGGCAATGTGTGGATGAAATGATTTCGGTTGCATATCCTGGCCAGAACAACATCCTGGCCAGAATAAAGTAATGCCTTAATTCTCTAACACCTAAAATGTTGGAGAGTTTCTGTTTCTCCTGCAGTTTCGGTGACACCAACACAAGCCTTTCTATGATTTCGTGAAATGCAAGTAATTAAGGACTGAAATCTAATTACATAGCAAGTCATACTCCCTGTAAACCAAATACCATCCAATGATGGAAGGATTTTGAAATGGGTTTTTTTGTTCAAAGTTTACTATTACACACAGGAAAGAATCTTAGAATCATTTGGGTTAGAGAAGATTTTTATGATCTTTAAGTCCAAGCATTAACCCAATGCTGCCAAGTTCACCACTAAAACATGTCCCTTAGTGCCACATCTACACATCTTTTAAATACCCCCAGGGTCGGTGAATCAACCACTTCCTGGGAAGCCTGTTCCAAAGTCTGACCACCCTTTCCATGGTGGTATTTTGATGGTGGATATTAGTGGGTATTAAGAGCAAATGGTGGATATTAGGAACACATTTTCTTAATATCCACTCTAAACTTCCCCTGGCATAGCTTGAGGTAATTTCTTATCACATTGCTTGCAAGCAGGGAAGACGTCAACCCCCACCTGGCCACAAACTTGTTTCAGGAAGTTACAGAGAGTCATGTCACCTCTGAGCCTCCTTTTCTCTGGGCAAAACACCTCTGACTCCCTCAGCATTCCTTACAGGACTTGTGCTCCAGACCCTTCCCCAGCTCTGTTCCCCTTCTCTGGACTCACTCCAGCACCTCAGTGTCTTCCTTGGAGTGAGGGATCCAGAACTGGACACAGCACTCGAGGTGTGGCCTCAGCAGTGCCCAGTACAGGGGGACAATCCCTTACCTGGCCACACTGTTGCTGACCCAGGCCAGGATGCCATTGGCCTTCTTGGCCAGCTGGGCCCACCTTGCTCATATTCAGCTGCTGTCACCAGCACAACCAGGTCCTTTCCAGCCCCTCTGTCCCAGCCTGTGGCGCTGCCTGGGGTTGTTGTGACCCAAGGGGAGGACCCAGCCCTGGGCCTTGTTGAACCTCACACCACTGTCCTCAGCCCATCGATCCAGCATGTCCAGATCCCTCTGCAGAGCCTTCCTGCCCTCCAGCAGATCAACACTGCTGCCCAACTTGGTGTCATCTGCGAAGTGACCGAGGGTGCATTTGACCCCCTCATTCAGATCACTGATAAAAATATTAAGGAGTGGGCCTAGAACTGAGCCCTGGGGAACACCACCCATGACCAGCCACCAGCTGGATGTAACTCCACTCACCACCACTCTCTGGGCCCAGCTATGCAGGCAGTTTTTAATGCAGCGAAGAGTGCACCCGTCCAAGCCATGGGCTCTCAGCTTCTCCAAGACAATGATGTGGGAAATGGTGTCAAAGGCTTTACTGAAGTCCAGGTAAACAACATCCATGGCCTTTCCCTCAACCACTAGGTGGGTCACCTTCTCATAGAAGGACATCAGGTTGGTCAAGCAGGATCTGCTCTTCCTAAACCCATGCTGCCTCAGACTGATCCCCTGATTGTCCTGTACATACCACATGATGCCACTCAAGATGATCTGCCCCATGTCCTTCCCTGACTGAATACTGTCACTGTAAAAATCTTCCCAGCTCCTTCAGAAGAGGTGCTGAGTCAACACTGGTAAGTGTCTTAAGACAGAGGAAAGAAAAAGCATTGAATCTGTATTGTGGTTTCACCCATTATTCTAAGAATACACAGGTATACATAAATGTTGTTTCTACTATCAAATAAAATCAAGTGCTAACATTAGAGAAGTTGATCTTCAAAGACTCTTTCCTTGACAGAAGGAAGAGTGCCTACATAGTAGGTGATGTTCATCAAGCAATTTAATATGTTCAGCATGAAAATAATAAGCTGCTTTTGACTGCTCTTTCTATTGAAGTAAATAAGGTAAAAGAGCCACACAAACCTGTGTAACCTGCCATATGAGCCACTCCTCATTGTGGTTATGTATTTGGGGTTCTCTACAGAATGAACCATCCATTAATCTACAGAAAGCTGAAAAAGCATATGACAAGCAATTTTCAAACAACAAAGGAAGATACGTTTTTTCCTTTTTGCTGTCTGTAAGACAAGAATGATCGAATGGTTTGGGCTGGAAGGGACCATTAAGATCATCTAGTCCCAACCTCCCTGCCATGAGCAGCGACAGCTTCCACTAGACCAGGGTGCTCAAAGCCCCATCTAACTTTGCACCAGAAAGTTTAAACTGAAGCAAGAAAGATTAACAGGAGATTTAGGCTAGATCTTACAAAAATAGTGTGTAGAAAACAGAGCTAGTTGAGCTCAGGAAGAGTTTGCCAGAAGAGATTATGGAACCTGATGCAGGATTTTTTAGAGAAGCAGTCTGGTCAGAACTGGTTTGGCCATAGTTCATGCTGCTTTTGAGCCAGGAATTAATTAGATGACTCTCACTCCTTTCAGCTCTACTTGTTATGATTTTATCATGTGAACATGAAAAGCAGAAACATTTGTGCATTAAGGGAGACTCCCTGTTTCTGAGGCTTCTTATACTTCACCAATCTGTGCCGTGAAGTCTTGCATCAGCAACACAAATCCATTAAGTCATCTGTCTATAAAACACTCTTCTCAATTAACCCCTTCTTTTAAAATGTATTTCAGCCTTGTCACACCCAAAACAGCTATTGAAAAAGACCTTTACAGAAAGACTTTTTTTGATATCCCAAATTAATCTTGCAAAGCCCCACCAAGATTCAAAGCCTACTCTTCAAATAAGGAGTCTGTTTTCAGTACAAAACACAGACAAAGCCAACAGAAAGTTACTTAAGTCAGTTTAAGAGCTAAGGAACACAGCAGTGTCCAGTTGCCTGAACAGCCACACAAAGACCTGCAATAGTTCAACATACTGAGCATAAAATAGTAAAAATTTATATCCCACTTTTATCATTTCTCCTCAGTCCTCCACTGAATACCTTTTCCTTCTTAAGAAAAGAAATCCTTCCTTGCAGCAGTTGTTACAGCAAGCAGGCAATACACATCCTGAAATATAACACAAGCAGCTTTTCTTAACAAAAATACTCCAGCAATGAGGGGAGCAGGCAATCAAAACCAGAAAATCTGAAGCCCTGGTCACACAAAATATCACAGTTAGCATCGATGGGAAAAAAACAGTTACTCCATTAGAGTCAGATGCTAAGAGAAATATGTCAGCTTACCTGGTGCATCTATCTCACATAAATCAGCCTTGCAAAGAAAGCTTGAAAGAGGTCAGAGGAGGACAGAGAAGTGACAACATGAAATCAAGTGGCATTCTTTGCAATATTATTCAAGAGCTTGTGCAAATTACTAACATCTTCCTTCCTCAGGAAAGAGCTTCCCACAATACAGACAGTTAAAAAGAGAAAATCCTTAACTCCTACAAAAGAAGCCAGAAAACCTTGCTTTTCTCAATCCCATGTTAGAATTTGCAAACGAATTCGCAATCCCAACAGATTCTTTCTAATTATGTTGTAATTTCAATCATATAAGAGCATAAGGCTAATGTAAGTATTCCAGTGCCCAGACACTGATCACCCAAGGCACGCACTGTGATTTGGAACCACAAGATCTTGTGTAGAAGTTGCTGTGGAGTATCAGTAAATTCTTTACATTTTACACCTCAGTTTACCCTGCTGATAAACAAAATAGCTTGCTGATAAACAAAATAGCTCATTGGGAAGTTCGAAACTTTAGCCACTAGTCAGATTTGGGAATACAGGCATATGGAACAATAAAACCATCATGAGGAAGAGTTCCACAGGCATTTCCACACACATTCAGATTTTGTACTTACTAAAAGCTTTATTCATATTCTACATCTAGAGCTGATTTATCAACCACCAATTATTGGAGAGTGACAGCTGTTGGCGCTCCCGCCACCTTCAGGGGATGGGCTTGGGTGAAAGCATGGTGACACAGGGTTTCCAGACCCCCTGTGCTCTGCTCACATTCTGTACACTAAGTTCTGTACACTACTGGCTATTCATGTTCCTCTGCCCGGGGGAACTCTGGGGTTTTTCCCAGAAGTAGTCAGTCTGGTCCAGGCTCCCAGCCATGGCGGCTGGAAGAAAATAAAGAGTATCTATGAACATCTATCAAATATCGTTTCCCTGATTCTTTCCACAGGCATATCTGCCTCCGGAAAGGTTGCTGGGCCCCCACAGCAACAGATAGCTTATAAAAGATTAATTAATGTTGCATTACAGGCTCAGCACAACACACACCTAAAACCAGTTTCTTTTATTGTGGTTTTCTTACTCATTATCCAATAGTCCTAGCACCTCAGTTCAGCATAGTTTACTCCACAGCAGTGTTTTTGGGGTTTTTGGTTATTTGGGGTTGGGTTTTGCTTGTTTCTTCCTTTTTTTTATTTTTCTTCTTTATAAATGTACATTTTGACCTTCTTATTTATGGGTTATTTGGATTTAAAACTCTCTTTTATGACCCCTGTATTATTCTTTCCTGCAAGGCTGAGGTCCAAGATTTGGGGTTCTCATCTACTGTGGCCGTTGCTTTTTAATCTGGCATGACAAGGTGGGTATTTCCACACTTCCCCCTTTCAGAGTCATCTTCTTGTTCAAAGTCAGTTGAGATGTCACAGTGAAAAGCATTTTAGAACCACTGAAACCAAAAGTTACTTCCTTCTAACATCCCACCATATAACCCAATCTGCTCATGACCTCTCTTAGTAGATTCATTCTCTTCCACGGCCAATAATTATAAGCAGAGAAAAAAACAACACACAACTCTCATGAAGAGCAAGGCAAAAGCACCAGAAACAGATATCTTGATGTCAATAACCGAAGTCTCTCTCAAGTCTTAGCCAACATGTTTGCTTCACTTTCCCTTCATGGTTCCACATCTTTTGCCTATACAGATTCAACTTCAGAACAAATCCCACTTCTTTTTCCACACAGAGACAAGAAGTGCACTTACCAGTGTATTCGGAAACCGTGCAAGGTCTTGACGTGTCTGCTGTAATCCCTGTCTACCTGTAGCCTGCTTGTCACAGCAGAGACTTAAGTCAGTATCAGAGTATCAACGTCTGTCAGGCCTTTAGATACGACCTTATGCAGAGGGGTTATTACTTACACATATGTAGTCCAGAAAATTGCACTGGAATGTCTTCCACTCAATCCAAGACAACAACAAAATGAAGTAAGCAGCTCTTCAAGACAATACTAACACAACACAGGCCTGGTTAAGAAACAAAATCTCATATGTTTTGGAAACGTGTGCACTTTTAGAATTGGGGTAGAAATAATCATTTTCCAGTAGGGTAAAGTGTACATTGTCTGACTACATTACAGTGTAAAAAGTGGTTTAAAAATCCATTATTAATGGAATTTGAGGCAAAGGTAAGCAAAAAAGATGGGTTGTGGTTTTTGTCTGAGATGCAACATTTATTAATTTGAGGACATCTTTCACTAGACCAGGTTGCTCAAACCCCCACCCAGCTTATCCTTGAACACTTCCAGGGATGGGGCATCCACAGCTTCTCAGGGCAAACAGTCCCAGTGCCTCACCATCTTCACAGTAAATAATTTCTCCCTAATATCTAATCTAAATTTGCCCTCTTTCAGTTCAAAGCTATTCCCCCTTTTCCTGTCATTACATGCCCTCATAAAACTCTCAGTTACAGCATGGGAAACGTGTTGCCTTATTTTGAAAAAGAAACCACTGGAAGATTATGGATCTGTTCAAAAACATGGTGCCAGCATGTGCCCAAGGCTAAAATGAAGTTTTGAAAATACTACTGAGAAGCTACTCTCTGTTCTGGGATCTGCATCTTCTTGGAAGCCCAGGAAACATACAGCAAACTTGTGCGTCCCTGTCTTAAATGACACTTCAGTTTGGAGAAGAGGAGGAGAATGCGGGACATTTCATTCCACTGGCTGCTGTTGCTTTCCTNAAGCATTTTGACAATGCACATGGTGAGATTTCTCTGGGTTGTCCTGCGCAGCGCCAGAAGTTGGACTCAATGATCCTTGCGGGTCCCTCCCAACACAGGACATTCCATGACAAGATAATTGCACAACAAATAATTTGTGTTCATGAGGTCTTGAAGACACCAGAGGGACTGAGTGAAACAAGTTAGGTCTAGCACTTTCACTGGTAGCAGTAAACACAGCTAAAAAAAATGAAGCTGTAAGTTTGGGAAGCCTTGGGACAAACATGGCTGAAAACAGAGGTACCAGAGATTTGCCTACATTGACAGAGGCAATTGTGAAAATACCAGAAACCAGAATTTTTGTGACAAAACAGGAATTTTTAAATCTTGGTTACAACATACCACGTGATAGCTGTACGTAGCCTTTGCTTTCCATGACGAAAGATATTCTTAAACCACCTCTCACATTTTTACCATTTCCTAAAGGTCTGCTGCCCAGAGTGGCACTTGAGATCCTAGTAACACTTACTTACTTGAAAGCTTCCTTTTGAAATTTAAGTATATATAGTCATTCCAGTGGAACCATAGTATGAATTTATGGCATCTATTAAACACTGTTTTTTTCTACTCTTAAACCATGTAATACCCAGCAATACAAACCCAGTAAAAATTCAATATAGTTTTGTACTACATAAATCCTTGCCATAAAAATGAAGTGGCACTCGAAAGTTTTCATATGACAGATTATACCTAGCTTTATGATTTGTGTGCAATATAATCTAACTGATCACAATACAAACATTGTAATAGAAGGCAGATCTAAAAGCACTATTTACTTTAAAAGACTCTAATGGATGCTGTAGAACAGCCTTTCCAAAAGCATTTATGGATTTAATTACACATGCATACAATCTTAAACTGCTTTGAAGAGCAGACTATAAAGAAGCTGTAGCAGCAGATATTCAGCAAACCACTTTGAAAACTAACTTCAACACCTGAGCAAACATTTTTAACTTTAGGAGAAGAAACATTAAAAACACCACGGATAAACATATAGTGATGGTGAGAATTAGAAGTGTCTTTCCACCAAAAAAACGCTAACTCACGAACAGATTACATTTTCTGGCATTTGATGCACTTCCTTTACTTTTAATCTACTATCCACTTGTATGACTTCCCTTAACAGATACCAATTCTTGAACAAACGCAGGATGTCTTCACAAAACAGAGTTGAACTATTTTCAGCAGCAATCATAATAGTAACTTACCATTGATGCCCTCAGGATACCAGGCATGCATGTTCACAGGAAAAAGCAATATTCTCTCACTCTAAGACAAACAGACAACTTCGGAGCTCACAAAGTTTAAGACGTGCAAAACAAACTTTTCCCACTTCTGCTGTAATATGACAACTTGTGAAAGACGCAATTATTCTGCAAGAAGCATAATTTCTAGTGCTCTGTGGTTGTCCAACTGCTGTTAAAGGCAAATACAGACTAACAACAAACAGTTTGCAATTCATACTCAAAAGCAACACCATTTTTGGCAAGACTACGACTAAAGAAACAGAACAATAAAAAAACCTGCAACTGCATGCAAAATACTATGAGTGGTATATATTACTGTTGCTCCCTATTTCCACTTGCAGATCACATATCTGATTCCTACTTAACCAACTACACAAGGTAGAGGACGTGGCTGTATGCGTACAGACAGCATGCAACTTTGACCATAATCTCAGGGAGTCTTTCATCACAACTTCGAATTGCCCAGTCAGGAATCCTTGCAAATCAGTTTGCTCTTTGGTACATCTCATTGCTATGCATACTCCCAACCTCTGGATTACAGAATGTGAAAGAAAAAAAATCACTTTCACTGAAGAGTCATTGGTAGTCTTTTCACCCTCTCAATAATTCAAATGATACAGTGAATTACTAGATTTGTAATTTGCCTCTAATGCAACATGTTCCCCTGCTCTCTTTCCAAGTCCACAATCTCAGGGCACCTCAGACTTCAATCAGGTCATTTTTGTCATAGGAGATTGTCAGCATTTTGAATATCGTTACTTTGCAATGTACTTACAAATTACATTTTAAACCTATTACATTCAATTAAAATATTTTTTTCTTTTTAATAATTAAAGAGGCTACTTGGCAAACTACACCAAAAAAGGATCTTCAGCAGAGGCCACCAGAAAAATTCCATGCTCATACCATCACGTCCTGCATCACTTGAGCCTAACAAGAGTAGTTTATTTTCCATGTGGAGCACTATGAAGGCGAAATACATTTTGACAACACATTACGCAACTGTTTTCTGGACAGACCGCAAGACTGAGAATTAGGAATCCTGACTTCCTAAGGGAAGAAGCAAAACAGCATTTATGTTCAGGATAACTAACTCCACAGCTTAGATAAATGCTAATTGAACAGCACCTTGTCTGAACGGAAAAGACTGGAGTCTTTTTAATGATGATCTGGGCTTTTCCTCTTGTCCTCCCTATGGGGCCTGTGGAACAACACTGCTGTCTTCTAGAGCAGGAGGGAGACATGGACAGCAGTGACAAATCAGATGGAACAAAACCTGCATTCGTAAAGTCCCTAGTCCAGGACAAAGCTCTATTCCAACCTGCAAGTTTGTCCAACAGAGATCCTGACAAAAATTAACAGGCTATTTTGGCAAACCATACCTTTCCAAGTGAAATCAATTACTAATTGTCAGAGGTTCTCAAAGAGCTGGAAATACAGCGTATATCACTGAGTAGCCCAAGGAAGCAATGCTGTCGCAGCAGCATTGGCCACACCAAGCTGCTGAGCTCTTTGAGCAGGTAATGTGACCTCTGGCCACAAGGAGAGACTGCTCAGCAACATCAGCACAGTTCACTTTAACCAACAAACTCTGTGGAGACAAAGGGAAGAGAAATGTATTCTGATCCTCACTCCTGGCCCAGCCTTGATATTGTCCCCCTTCACCTGTCTTTACTTTCCCCATTTGAAAAAATATTACAACTGTTTCATTATTTCAAGAAAAGCAGAAAGGAAGTCTCATAGCTGATAGTAAAAAACCCACAGTATAGCTAATATTCACATGCACAGAGTGACACACGCATCAGGACAGTCTGCCCCTCTTTCTCCTGTTTAGCATGGTAGCAATACAAATCACAACTAGCATGGTTCAAGCAGCTTGACTACAGATTTACAACAAAGCAGGCATAGTCCCACCCAATCCAAGTCACTGCCAAGACTGGGGTGATAGTGAGAACCTTTTATTTAAAGCTGGAAGTTAAACACATTTACACCTTTCCTTTCCAACAGTCTGTCCACAGAATATCAGCAGTGACTGTGGATTGGAATGGAATTATCCACATTTCCCCAAGGGTAGCACATAAAAGGATTTTTTCCTGCTGCACTTTTGTGCTTTTGTTTTGCTGCTCATGTCAAGGACACGACATGGGAAAGGGAGGAGTAGACAGGATATGCTATATGAACACTGTTATTACTTTAACTTAGTATTTTCCAATGGGAAACCATGTCAGGGAGGGGAAGAGTCTCATAGGAAGCTTTCCATACTCTACGTCACAGGCTGGCTCCAGAAACCTCCCAGACATGTTCCCATGATTACCTCTTATTTCATGGCTGCCTTTAGTTGTTGCCTCAGTTGGTTTCTCTTCTTTTAAGAGCTTCCTCTCCACCACTTCATGAGTAAATGTTATTTCTATTTTGTTCTAACATCAGACAAATTCCTTAGCACAAGAGCTGTTTCCAGTCAAACCATTTCAAGACATGAATTTATCATTATAAACAAAGACCAATGTAAGTCCAAAGTAAACCAGAAAACTAAAAGCACATTTGCATCGTTTACTGTACTTACCACACATAAACTACAGCAAGCAAAGCTGTAAAAATGCATCATTTATTTCCACTTCTCATTGCACAAATATAAGCCAAGAGGCTACTAAAACTAAAATATCTATTACTCATGATTTCAGGAAGAAGATGCCAACATTGATGCAATGTTGCTACAGTGGATTGATTTTGCCATACCCAGCATCCAAAAGCAGAAAGATCTACAGAGAGCTTTTCATTACCCTTGTTTTGCTTTGAAACAAAATTATTTATGTATTGATGCCATATTTTGAAACCAAGAGAAACTTACTTTTTAATTTCCTGAAACAGGAAAATGCATTTTCCAGTGTTTTTCCTTCTTATATACACCAGTAAAAGACCATGCTTCCACTATGCCTCATTAGGTATTTTTGCATGGTTCTCACCCTATACAGCCTTCTGTCCTTGTTTTGCTATCTAAAACAACAAGTGATGTGAAAATTACATTTTGCATGTTCCTGCAGTCACATTTAAGGGTTTGGGACAGAAAGAATACATTATTACCCCTGCTGAAAAAAGCTTAAAATGATATACAAATGGATGAAAAGAAAAAAATCTCAAAGCCTA
>VYZQ01041931.1:6960-39161 GCA_013400655.1 Mystacornis crossleyi | reverse complement strand
TTGTTTGATACAATTCTACACGGACTAATTCTTCCCAGAAGTGACTTCACATGTCTGAAGTGAAAAAGGGAGTCAACAGTCAAATATGTCAAACATTATATGCATGCATCTCTGCCAATAAGCACCCTTCTGCTTTGGCAAAGGGTCATCTCATAAACATTAAATAATTTCTCCCACTGGAAATAAACTCACAGCTAACTTTCCTATTCGCCCCAGACTTCGCTATTTTAATACCTTGTAAAAACGTGGCTGTTCATAATAACTTAGAAAGACATCTGCCCTGCAGCTGTGCAACATTCAATTCACAACAAGCACCTGCTCTGTCCATTTTTTCAAGTGTTCAGGTATCAGTACAAATATCAGTAAAAAACTACTTCAGTGTTTGGTGTTTAAAAAAAAAAATCTTCTCATTCAGCTGTGACACAGGCACACAGTCTGCAGCTCACAAAGTCATTGTTTTAAATAACATCTATTTTGTCAGCAAATACAAGATTAAATCCCTACTCATTAATATTTACAAGAGGCCAGATTTTGAAAAGATTAATCAGAGCATGTTCTGCAACTGATGACTTCAAAGATGCAAGCATCGAGTTGAAAGCACAAGGCTCAAGAACCTTGGTGGGCAAAAGGGGAGGGGGATCTTAATCAGGTTCTTAAAAAAGAAACAAAAGGCTCAACACCTGACAGAATTGCAGGAGCCAGTATCCTCAATTCCGCCACCCAGCAGAAATACTCACCTGGACCTGAACTAGCTGTGACATAATCCTAAATAAATCACAGCAATGAGTAAAGCTCCAAGACCACAAAAACAGAAACCAACATGAGAAAAGGAAGATGTTAGAGGGTTTTTTTCTGGTGCTATGTTTCTTTAATAAACTAAAGATCAAGGCACACTTCTGCCCATTTATAATGAAGTGATACAACCCAGTAATCACTTGGAATTGGCTGTATGTTCCAGGCAAAAGTTTTTACACCTCCATTCTTATCTGCATCTTTTTCAGTGTATAAAATTGCAAAAATTAGCAGTGCAAGTGTATAAAATATGCAAGTTTTAAGGTACCTTTATGTGTGGAGCCTGAAACAAATTCTCAGTGCTTATATTTTAAGGAACATGTGGGTTCCCAAAAGCACACACAACTACACTAAAGGTAGCAGGAACTTCGACCAGAACTGCTGTTTGCTAACCTTGTGTACTCCACTCCAACTACTAACTCCAAGGCTCCCCTTTCTGCACAAGATGTCACAGCCCTCTAGCACATTCCATTAATAACATTTCTAATTTAAACACCCTGAATTCTTTTTAATACTGCTCTCAGGGATAAAAGACACAGAAAATATTTTCATATTCTCCTTTAATGCTGAATAATAGATTTCTAAAATACCAATCTTCCTGTACATAATCATTAGAAAAATAAATCTTAGTTTAGAGACTAGAAGAAACCTGATGTTGATGGAAAAGCAATGATATGCGAACAGAAAACAGGACTGGATCCAAGAACTCTCTTGTCATCATAAAAAGTAGTCAAGTGGATGCACTAGAGAACAATGCTCTCCTCTCTTTTAGGCAATATTCTCAGTAGAACAGTTTTCCATGACTGTTTCCAGGACTACAATGGCTCAGGCAGTGAAAGATGCAGATTAGCCAGCAGAAAATTAATAGCTGCAAGAACAGCATAGACATTTCTCAAGAATTCTGGACCTTTTCTCCAGTCTTGCTACAACCTGAAATTATGTAAGTTTCTAGGTAAGAAGAAAGCACTGAGAGAAGAGATCACTCATTGAAGAGTGCATCATCTCTCCACATAGGCTGTCTACACAGTTTCAGGTTCACCCAGTGTTGTGGGCCTTACATACAGAGTCATAAATTCATTAAAACACAGATATTGGAAAGCCAGTAGCATCTCCTCATATGTCAAGGCAGCACCTCCAAGCAGAAGGAATCTGTTAGCTATGTGCCCCTGGAGCAGATTAAGTATCTTCATAAATTCCTCTGAATTAAAAAATCTCACCTCCTGTGCAGTTGATTCAATTCTGACTACACCAGGGAGCACTCCTGGACACCACCCGGAATAAGTCAATTTTCTAACCGCAATTTCCTGCTTCAGAACTAGTTCTAGCTGTCCTCTCAATGAAGAGAAAGGATGTCTTAAGCCCACAGCAAAGCATCAGGACATCCAGGGAATCATATCTCATGGACCTACCCTTACGTTCCCACAATCACAACTTCAGGATCTCCCACCATCATATCCGAACATCGTGTTTAACACCGACCTACAACAGACCTGTCTTTGAAGGCACTGTACAAATTCCTGGTCTACTCATCTTGACCTCCCTAACATTACTGCACAAATGAGAATTCAATTACACTCACATGAAAACACAGTTCCTGGATCATAACTGTCAGTGAGTTCTACTGGGAAAAAAATGCTTAATTGCCTAGTTACTTAATTGCCTCTCCTTCTGATTTCAAAGGTGTCTAGAATATTGTCTGCTCATACCAGTCAGCTGTCTCTTCAGACTGAACGGTTATAACTGTTTAATCCCTGCTTGTACAGAAGCAACTGCTTTCCTTCAATTACCACACCATCCTTCTCTGTATCTTCTTTGGTTTTTCAACACCCTTCCTGAGATGATGCAGCATGTACGACAAGAGCAAACCACACCTCCAAGCAGTATAAACATGAGATCTTTCCCTTTTCCTTCTTAATACTCTACATTCGTTGACAGATGTCTCGGTTGCGATGACATTTTAAAGAAGGATCCTCATTCCCTTTCCGGAGTACTGATGGTATTTTAGGGTCTATTCATGCATCTGTACTACCATGTGACTTCTATAAATATATGCAACTTTGCATTTATCAACACTGAATTTCATCTGCCATTTCATTATGACTATCAAAAGAGGTACAATGATTTTTTTTCCTGGGTTCAATATGTATTCTTAATATTTGTCTCTGCATCAGCCCATCCAAAGCATATGCAGTTTACACAACTAAACACAAACATGAAGTTCCCTTGTAATCTCTGCATTCACTTCTCCCTCTTATTCACTGCCACAGCTGTGCTCTCAATGCTCATTCTCATGAAATTTGTACTACATATTAAAAAATGATTACTTCATTTTCAATTGCATCTAAGTTTTTCACCTCTATTAGGGTCAAAATGATTTAAAGGAAGACTAGTAGGCAGTAGTTGTTGTAAAAGCTAATAAAATCTGTAGAAAACAGATCTTCTCCCAAAAGCTCCAAGTCATAACAAAAAGAGAAATCTTCAAACTTACTTCCCCCATATCAACAGTTCCTAGTGGATCTTGGATGCCATCTTGCTTACTCAGACTCTCCAATGCTAAAAGCTAACGTGGGTCCTATGAACAAATTCTTCTTCTGTTGCTCCACCAAAACATACAGCAGAGCATAGTACAAAGATTCATGTTCTTCCTACTGCTTGTTCATATAAGCAAAAAAGCTCTAGGGCAGGACTGCATCTAGCATAAGAGGACTTGTCAGCTGTATTTCCTGCTTTGGGTCTCTTCCTCAGATGGAAAGAAGTTACTTACACACTGGTTGGCAATTAATTTAGTCACCTTACCAGGCCTGCCAGTGAGAAAAAATAAATTCTGTACCCTGAAGAGCTCCAGCATGAGATAAGCCATCTTTTATTCAATTGCAAATACCCTGCTTGTCTGTACAAGGACTTTTATACAGACACTTTGCACTTCAGAAAGTTACGCTGCACACAGTGAAAAACAGCAAAACCAACATACTGCAGAGCAGTATGAGGCAAAACACAAAGCACAAGATTTTAAATACTGTTGTGTTTTTTTTTCATATGGCTTTACAGGTCTTGGGGCCCACATTTGTGGTTTTAAACTAAACTAAAAATGCTTCTTTTATTAATGGAGAGCTAATATCCTCACACAATCACGAAACTTCAGAACTCATTTAAGAGAATAAACATCACAAACTGGCAGTATTAAAAAACATGAGCTGATGATACTCACAACAAGCCAAAAATGTTAATCAGCGTGTGGTATTAGAAGGAATATTCTGTCCTTACTAAATGCAAATATTCTCACTTATAATATGCTTCCATTTCTAACCTTTTGTGAAATTCATCACCATGTTGCCTCAAGCTTGGAGGTCTAACTGAAAAATTCAGGAGCAGCATACTGCAGAGCAACATGGTGTGGTGGTACATAGCAAGAAGACCAAGTATTCATACTATATATTTCAGACGCTAGTTCTGATCTAGGCCCCTGGTGTAAAAACCCATTGGTGAAGTAAATCTTTCCATCTGGTTTCATCTTAAAAAACATTAAGTTCATGTCATCTGTGATCACTCTGCAATGCAAATCTACGACCGTAAGCATTATCTTATTCAATTCAAAGATTCACATCTTATCCAAACACTAATACAGTCGCACGCACCCTGTAAACTAGTTGACCTTACAGCTGTTGTTTCCTTTCCTGCATTCAGCTACATCTTTATTTTGAAGCAACTGTCAGACCCCTCATCCTTGTGTCTAATCAATTTCCCAAACTGAAGGAGGGATAATAAAACAAAAGTCCTTGTGCTCTACAGAAGGCGTAAATTTTGAAGGATGTTAGAGCTGATAGACAAGTCAACATAGAGCCCAAATAATCCTAATTGTTACATGACAAAAGACAAAATTCACATGAGAGGAGTGTTCAGCAGACACCAAGAGGACATGGCTGTTGCTGCTCATGTTTCAGGCATTTTATCAAAAACATGCATGTGCCTCGGAGGGAAAATACAGAGTTGCTGGTATGGACCTTTACCCATTTTTCCTTATTCAAATGACAGCATCTGCTGGTTTACAGAGTTTCAGTGAAGTAAAACTCTTACCTTCAAATATATGTCTCTATAATGCATTTGCAGTATAAGGAAGAATGTTTTCTATGACCTGCAGGTACCAAGCAATGGAACTGGCAACAACAATGGAAAGACAGAATCTGAAGTGGAGCAGAGTCACTAACAGATCTTGATCTATTCCATATTGCCACTTCCTGAATCTAATGTGCCTGATTAAATTAAAGAGTTGAACTATTTAAAAGAAAGGTCTTAAAAGTATGCTGCCCAAGAAAGAAAAGTTGCTCAGAAACATTTTATTCTTTTTTAGTATTACCCAGCACAGTTTGGTATATGCAGCTTTCCCCAACCAAGACTTTGTCTGAACACTAACTGCCTGGAATGTGACGTCAAGACTGTTCAGAAACCAAGCAGAAACTCTTAAGTAACTTTAAGGCCTATTACATAGTCATCTAAAATTTGAAAATTTAGTTACATTTACTCAAAAAACTTTCCAAATTTTAGGTCTCATGTGCATGCGTTGAGGAGTAAAATCGTTTGTATCGGCTAACAAATGTACAAAGAACAAAAAAACCCAAAGTCGTTATAGTTAAAAGAAACTAATCCCCAACAAAGCAACAAGGATTCTAGCACACTAGGAGTGTGCACTCTCTTGACACTGCAGAACCCATGTTCCTGTTTAACTCCTCAGAAAAGAGGCAAAAAAAATTAAAAACACTAAAGCTGAAGGGGTTGATCATGGAAGAAGAGTTATCATCTATTTCAGGTCAGAATACACTCTTCAATACCTGCCCAAGAAAAATTTTTATTTACAACTAAGATAGTATCTTGGGATATATTTTAGGGATAAGCTATGATAACAAAAATGCTAAAAATACAAAATTAAACAGGTTATCAATTTTTTCTTATAAACCTCTTAGGCCAATATAAAACCTTTCTTTTGTGAAGAGACATTCAAATTTCTACACCACTCTCTCAAGTGGCTTTTAAATATTCTACATGGATCAGACTGATACATTGAACAGAAGCATATAAGAATTTTATCTAGTGCAGAGAATGCCACTGGAGAAGTGTATTGTGAAAGTCTACTCAGGAGCTTAAAATTTGCATTGTAATTGTAGCACTTAATAAAAAAAACGAACCCTTTTTTATTGTTTCCCCACAAGTTCTCCAAGCAAAAACTGTAAGACTGGTCACATGCCATGCTTTTCACAAGATGCATCATGCCGTAACTCCTTAAATTAAGCATAGTCTACTGAACAGAGGCCAACCAACACAAGTCTCTGAATACACTAAAATCCTTCCAGACACAATGTAGCAAGAATGAAGCTGAAGAAAGTTGCAGACAGTACACTGGATTATGTAGTCACAAACATCTACAAATCCACATTGATGCAGTTGTGTTCACACAGTATGTTTTAAATGTGTTAACTAAATACAAGGAGAACAACACATGTAAGTAAAAGGTGCCTCTGAGTGAAGATGTACTCTTTTTTAGAGGTTGAACCTGGTTTAGCCATGTTGACTTAAAAAAAAAAAACCACCACACCACTCCTAACATCATAATTATACCAACACAAAAATAAAGAGGCACCAGGCTGAAGAGCCTCTTCTAGCTATTAAAGATACAGAGACCAGTAATACTTTTTTGTTACAATATAAAACCACAAAAACAGACCAGAGCATCACAGAAGATACTCTTTTAGTACCAATTTATTATCAAATGGCATTAGCCATAAATCAAGGATCACATGGTAAGTACGGGAGGCCCTACTCAGGTATCTGCCCATAAAAGCTTCAGGCCATAGTCCAAGCTGGCTCCAACTGATTCCACTTTGACCAGGTTTTGAATGCTTTCAATAACCTGATGACATTGGAAGGTGCTTCAGATGTTCAGCAGTTCTTGGGATCTGCTTCTTAATGGACAAAAGAAGTCTCCATCAACGTAGGTCGAGTCCAGCTAAAATCAGGAAAAGAACCTTCCTATGCAAGTTTGGGAAGAGCTGGCTGAGGTTAGATGTGGAGATGGACTGACTCCTGAGTCCATGCTGCAGCAAACCTGACCTCATCTGTCCTCACCTTCTTCCACTTAACTCCCTCACTCAGCCCCACTGATAACCAAAACTTTGTCAAATACTGTCTACAGCACTACTGCAAGCAGAAACAACTTCATCTTTTGCTCTGCTCTCTGCCTCAACTGCAAGCACAGGACAAAACCTCACTGCCTGCAGGCTGCAACACAGGGGCCCAACATGAGGAACCAGTAAAGGGACCTTCTGTTTGTGTTTTGATGCCCATGCATGTGCAAGAACCCAACATAAATGCACAAACCACAGAATTCCTTACCACATTCAGCTATTTTTTGCTATGGAAATCATGAGACAATTGTTCTACACCCATAGGTTAATGTTCACACTATAACTTCAAGTCTTGCATAGATAAAGAGTAGGCCCATCTTTACACCAGGGCAGACTGTGACAACAAGCTGAAAATAGCTGTACACAACTAGTTGCCTAATTTGCCTTTTTTTTTTTTTTTTGTTAGAGCAGACCTTCTGAGGTGTCTGAACTTCATGTTCAATGAGGTTTTTTTAGAGCTGACACCAAAGACGGCCACACAACAAAAAAGAGGAAAAGTATCAGCTGGAGAATAAGAGTCAGGGGAGGAAAAAAAAAGTAGAGCTATTTAATCCCCTCCCCCGTTTAGTTAATACAAAAACATGCTCTCAGTTTCCAAGGCTTATTAAATTTATTGTTCCCAGAGTGGTTGGCCTTCCACACAACAGCCTGTAGCAGTCACAAAGGTTAATGCAAGCATTTCAAAAAGTACGGAAAAGCCAGTTTCATCTGGACATAAGTTTATAAAGGAAAAAAATCTAAGAAACAGCTCCGGGCTCTCAAGGAGCTATGAGGCTGCACTTGATGCCCAGCAAGTTTATTATCAGTATTTCATTAACTAGGTTCTTAAAGAGAAGTCTGCCTACCATTTCTGCCTCACAGGGCTCATTTTCTAGTGTCCCTCTGTAGTATTCAAATCATGAAAGGCAACCCTAAAATATTTTGGGGGGGGTTGAGGCTCAATAAACCAAAATAAATCTTAGCTACATGGACATAAGAATAGTAAAGTATGAATTTAATGTATTTCTGGTTTAGTTAGCCATCAGAAGAGGAAAAGCCTGCATGCAGCTCTCATCTCAACACGGCAAATCTTCAGTTCATTAAATAGAGCATCTCCAGAGATTCTGCTGCATTTGACGAGCCTCTCTTAAAAGCCTACACCCTTGAGTATCCCATGTGAAAACATGAATGACAGGGCCAAGATTCTGACTCCAAATACTTCCTGGTCGCACTTGACACCAACAACGAACGGGGATGGCCAGAAGACGCCTGCTCTTCATTGCCCCAGCTGACGCTTCGCAACACCTCATGGTGAAGGAGCGAGCACCAGTACACAGCACTGGGCTCGAAGCAACAAGCCTGGAGCAATGGGAAGCCAACAGGACTGGAGCGATGGGATGTGCTCGTTACGCCCTCACACTGTTAGGCTGAAACGACCAGGTAAAAAAGTACCATACTAAAACAAAGCCACCTGCTCATTAGCCAGCCGTGCCACAGGGTTTTCGCTCGCCGAGGGTGCGCTGGTGAGTACAAACACCAGCCACGACCCCAGCTGAGGTGCGCGCCCGCGATACGATCTCTAGCAGACGAATGAAGCCAATATTCATTAAAGAGCAATAAACACTACCCCCAAATACCAGCTGCCCGGGCGCTCGGCTGATCCCGCCCGCGGTAGCAATTTAGTTCATTCAAGCGTGCCCTAACCTCCAGCATTTAGGAAAAAAGCAGCGACCCGGGTCACGGCTTTAGCAACCTAATAGCGGCCAAATGAGCGGAGCCTGGCCGCTTTATCTCCCGTTAACAGCCAGGCGGGCCGGGAGCGGCAGCACGGCCGGACCCGGCTGCCCCCGGCCCCGGGCTGCCCCCCGCACACCCCCGCGCCGCGGACGCCGCCCCAGCCGNCTGCCCAGGGAGGTGGACGAGTCGCCATCACTGGAGGTGTTGAAGGAAAGACTGGACGTGGCACTTAGTGCCATAGCCTAGTTCAGAAGGTGATGTTTGGTCATAGATTGGACTCGATGATCTCACAGGTTTCTTTCCCAGTCTAATTGATGCTGTGATAATATCCCCAAACACCTGTGAAAGCAATGCCCATGTCTCGTACTGCAACCTCACATTCTAACCTGGAGGCTTTTCCACAAATTTGTGGTGTTAGCAGGAAGGCCTGACTCCTGAAGAAATAGAAGGAAGTGTCTCGATGTGTGTGACAGTGGGATAGGAAATCTAAAACTGAGGCATCAAGTGAAAGAATGAGGGGGAAAAAATAGAGTGTAGTAAAAAGAACTGGGAGAGTAGGTAAGGAGCTAGAAGAAAAGAGGTGTAAAAGAGGAGCCAGGAGCAACTGGGAATCAAAATTTCTAAGGATATTGGTAAACAGGTCACTTAGGTCTAGTGGGGGAAGGGAAGTTAAAATTGCTGCTCTGAATTTTGTAATTAATGTCTGTCCTGTTGTGGACAGTCTCGGTTACTACATCCAGAGAGTGTTGTAAAATGTTCCCCTTGCCTGCCCAAAACACATCCTGTTCTTGTCAATGGTTAATTCATTTTCCTCATACATCTAGTCTAGAAAAATTGATTCCTTGGGCAATCCTTATTTTACTTTGGGATTCAATATCAAATATATCTGCATAGCAAAATAAGTTTAATTTAGATGAGTACAAATTTTTTTTTTCCAANGGACGCTGCCCCGGCGGCGCTGTCAGAGCCGCGCTGCCGCCCGCACCTCGCGGCGCAGGGAGCGGGGCAGGGCGGGCAGCGGAGGGGAGGGACGCGCCGTCAGCTGATCGCACACGTGGGGGCGCGGCTAGGCCGCCCTTAAAGGCGTACAAGCGTTACAGCCGTGTGGCTGTGGTTCGGGGGGTTCTGTTATCCCACGGCGTAACAGAGTCCAGAGAAGGGCAACGGAGCTGGGGAACGGACTGCAGCACAAGTCTTGTGAGGAGCAGCTGAGGGAGCTGCGGGTGTTTAGCCTGTAGAAAAGGAGGCTCAGGGGTGACCCTGTCACTCTCTACAACTGCCTGAACGGAGGTTGTGGCCGGGTGGGGGTCGGTCTCTTGTCCCAGCCAACCAGGGACAGGACGAGAGGGCATGGCCTTAAGTTGCGCGAGGGGCGTGGGTTAGGTTGGACATCAGGAAGAATTTCTTCACAGAACCTGTGGTTAGACGTTAGAATGGGCTGCCCAGGGAGGTGGACGAGTCGCCATCACTGGAGGTGTTGAAGGAAAGACTGGACGTGGCACTTAGTGCCATAGCCTAGTTCAGAAGGTGATGTTTGGTCATAGATTGGACTCGATGATCTCACAGGTTTCTTTCCCAGTCTAATTGATGCTGTGATAATATCCCCAAACACCTGTGAAAGCAATGCCCATGTCTCGTACTGCAACCTCACATTCTAACCTGGAGGCTTTTCCACAAATTTGTGGTGTTAGCAGGAAGGCCTGACTCCTGAAGAAATAGAAGGAAGTGTCTCGATGTGTGTGACAGTGGGATAGGAAATCTAAAACTGAGGCATCAAGTGAAAGAATGAGGGGGAAAAAATAGAGTGTAGTAAAAAGAACTGGGAGAGTAGGTAAGGAGCTAGAAGAAAAGAGGTGTAAAAGAGGAGCCAGGAGCAACTGGGAATCAAAATTTCTAAGGATATTGGTAAACAGGTCACTTAGGTCTAGTGGGGGAAGGGAAGTTAAAATTGCTGCTCTGAATTTTGTAATTAATGTCTGTCCTGTTGTGGACAGTCTCGGTTACTACATCCAGAGAGTGTTGTAAAATGTTCCCCTTGCCTGCCCAAAACACATCCTGTTCTTGTCAATGGTTAATTCATTTTCCTCATACATCTAGTCTAGAAAAATTGATTCCTTGGGCAATCCTTATTTTACTTTGGGATTCAATATCAAATATATCTGCATAGCAAAATAAGTTTAATTTAGATGAGTACAAATTTTTTTTTTCCAATCATTTAGAAGTTCACTAATTTTAGTAGGTAATGGGTGGAAGGAGGGATACAGGCTTGGCCCTTCCTGCTATTCAGCATTTTGACTGTTTTCCATGTAGTCACAGCCATTTCTGGCACCTCTCTGTTGATCCTGAAATGTCCTTTTGACAGTGGGAACTACAGCGTAAAGACTACTTTAGCCACTACAGGGGTGGCTACAGTAGGCCTCTCAATAATGTAGCACAGGAGCTGCAAGAAACTCTGATTTCATCATACTTCTGTCATCACATGTGATTTTTAACATTTTGTAGTGCTTTCCCCTTAACCTTTAAAACCCTTTATTTCTTCTTTTTCAGCAGTAATACATCACTCTTGAGACTTGCTGCCTTTTGATGCTTCTCTAAATGAAGGGTGACTGAAAGGAGAACATCAAGAACAAGAAGGTATTTAAGAACTGTTTCCTGTGAGACAAATAGCAAAGGACTGGGAATTATTTCTTCTATAGCTGATTGAGAAGAAAATAGAATCTATCTGTAGAGAGTTGCTGCAGAGATGCTGCTGTGATAGGAAAAGAAGTAATTTGCTTTCATCGCAAAAAGGAAAATTCAGTTCAGCTACTTGAAAATACTTTATTGGGAAGGATATTTGAACATGGACAGACATCACAATCAAAACTAGCAGAATTTCTGGAAGTAGCCATGAGTTACATCAACATTTCTCAGATGCAGTTTAGTTAGTTAGCACTGATGTACATCTGGAGAAAAAGAAGACCCCTCTGTTTTACATGAAGCTGCTAGATCTGATTATGAAGAGGCAGTGTGTTTATCTATCCAAAGAAAAATGTTTATTCCCAAATGACTATTTTATAAATGATATTTTCTTTCTAGTTTATAAACAAGACCTCATGTTCTGAACACAAAATCAGTTAAAAATCAAGAAATTTCTCATGTATCCACTGAAAATCCCACAAACTTGATCAAGAGAGAAGCCAAACCTAAATTTATGTATTAGTCATTCTGTTCACTGTAAACACATTTTTCCTTTGACCATTGCATAGCCTTATGGCCCATTAATTTTATTACATAATGTGGGCATTAACATTGAACAATAGCAGAATTTAAGTAGAATACAAGTCCTATAACACATGCCTTCCAGCCTACATAGCAGTCATGGTGTTGCTGAGATTTTTCTAGCAAGTCCTGTAGGATTTCTTTCATCTAAAATGAAGTTCAATTTCATATTGGAATATATACCTAATGCAGTGTTAGTTATCTTCATGAAGAAGCTTGTCAGCAGGAACTCATATGTCAAGATGGGAAGGAAAAGATCAAAGTATTTAAATGGAGCAAACTTCGTGTGTTGGCTGTGAGGTAGTAAGTCTGGTTCCAAAAATGGAAGTGAGCTTATGCACAGAAGCACAAGTTTATCTTCAGTGAAATCTTGTGGCAAGAATAATTTTCTGTAAACTTGTATGAAAAATAATCAATCTGGGACTCAGACTTTGACCCTGAGAAGTGCTGAGTACAACATTTTATCATCCATTGCTTATGTCAGTGCAATTTAATGAGTTTGAAAATTTTGAGTCAAGAGTAGCACCTGACAAATTCAAGTTTTTGAAGCACTAGCAGTTAGCAAACTCTGAAGGTGGATTTGACATAAAGATGTGTTTGTTACTTTATAGATATCAGCAAAATGGGAGTTTAAAATGTAAATGCTAATGAATATGCCTATTTCCAAACATATTTGAATGGAATTAGTTTATTTTTTGGAATTGTATAGCCAGCTGTATAGATGACAAGTTGTCCAGAAAGCATTATCTTGGAAAACAACTTGAAGGACAGGCATACTGTAGTACATCTTTTAGTTGTATTGCCTGAATTTCTGGTGTCATTAGTTAAATAGATTCTGCCAAGATAATACTTGTCTAGAAGTCCTGTAGAAAGCAGTGCTATTCATTCAGTAGCTGTACATAGGTATAGCGTTGGCACATCATGGTTTGAATGACCTGAAAACTGGATGTTTTATAAAAGATGCCCTAAAACAAAAATACCCTGTAGAGCATCAGTGACTAAGACAATCTAAACCTCTTTGCCACATGAGAATACTTTCATTCATTAAGAGGACAAAGTGCGTGGTATGTTTGTTCTCCCCTTGCTCTCTGAATCCACCCAATTTTTAATAACCCTAGGGGAAAGGCAAGTGACTTTTTTTTATTATTAGCAAGAAGGTGGTTGTACTAATCACCAGGTTTTACTGATATAAGGAGCCCTGATAGCTCTGTTTAAGAAAATTAATTACTGGAAGGGGGAGGAGCATGATATTTTACCCTTCTAATTAAAGTTGAGAAGCAAAGCATTCATTATCTTTGAAAGTACTGAAAGAGGCTACCTTACTCATACTTATCAGCAGTTTTCCATGGTACAAGGTTAGTACAGCAGACATGTGCAAACTCTCATCTTGGCAAAATAGCCAGAAAGCAAAACATAATTGTACCTTCAGGTTAATACCATATACTTACTCTGGAAAAATAAAATCTGTAGAGAAAAACCTCACATAAAAATGTGGACCTTTTTAAGTCAGGATACTCATACAGTATGAAGGCTCCCAAATACTACAAAATCCATTTATTTGTCATGGCTAGGAATTTAGAACTGGATGCCTTAAAAGGGACAAATTGTGGTTAGTTCAAGAATATAAATGATGTGATAAAACAGTCTTTGACTTCACTGGCAGAACAGACAAGAAGTTGGACCAAATAGGAATTTAAGACTAGTTAGAAGAGTTCTGTTGTTCAGCAGCTGGCAAACTGATAGGAAAAAATATTTGAATGGTCTAATGGTAATAGATTTCTAAGTATACCTTTTAACAATAAATGTGTGTGGCCAATTGTGACCAAAAGTATTTCCTAGAAAGATCCAGAAGGGCATAAAAATGGAAAAAGAACTGGACAGAGAAATGAAAAATGCAGTTTTCATAAGGAGAGTTTGAATATTAAATAGATGCCAAGAGCAGTCAGCAGTTTTATTTGCAGGTCAAATTTCAGTAAGTGACTTGGAGCCTGCTGTTAATCAAACTCATGTAACTTACAGGGAAAGGGAGAAGGTGCTTTGAGTAAATAATGCTTGAATCAATTTGCAGCCCTTTATCTGATATATTGACAAATGCCACATGCAGAGATACTACAGTGAAAGGTGAACAAATGCTATGGGAGAATCAAAACCTCTCAGTCAAAAATCTTCTCTTCCTCTTTGCTCTAATGCTTTGCTACCTTCTGGCATTTTGGTCACCATGTGTGCTACAGTTATATATTTTTTTTTCTGTAAAAGAAAAGATGGATATGAAAACAAGCAAACAGATTTTGAAAAGAATTTTTCACCTGTTCCCCCTCTTCTTGTTTCCTGAAATATTTGGCTAACCTTTAGGTAACCTCACTGGCAAAGTAACAACAGGCAGTCTAAAAGCAAAGGTTAATGGTGGAACAAGGTCAAAAGTAGAAACCAGTTTCACACTGTAGTTACAGTGATATAAATTTAGTATAATTGTAATGAATAATTAATTTAAACCTATGGGATATGAATAAAGAGATTGTAATATTACAGTTGATTTTATTACTTGAAGGTTATTTACTCCTTCATCTGCACCAAAAATGTTACTGTTGATACAATGATGCAAAAAAATTTGCATGAGGAAATTTGAATAGATTATATTGCCAAGCAGGCTGGAATTTACATATAATATTTTTTCATTTCTATGTCACCCCAGCTCAAGTTGGTAATGCTGTAGACTAATATTTCATTTCATGACTGTTCGATGTAAGGTTTTTAAACCATCCCACAGCAATAAAAAATGTAATTAAGAATCCTACTCCTAAACTGGTAGCCTTGTTTGAATTATTAGCAGAATTTGAAGACTAAATGGCCACAGATATCTGATTTGGTAGCAGGGGTTCTGCGTTTAAGACACTGAGGAATTTGGAAGCCTTAGACTTAGGGCTTTAGGGTTTCTTCTCATATACACTTAAGAAAGCATTTGCCATCTTTGCTTGATTTCTTTTTTGTGAAATGTAGAAAATAGCGGTCTTATGAAGATTAAAAAAAAAAAATCCACAGTTATAATCGGATTTAACTCTCTATTGCTTGTGGCACCGTGGAAACTTTTAGAGATGGATCAGAAGTTGTACCTTCGTGTCCCTGCTAAGAATCAACAAGGAGGCAAACCTTAAGAAACGAAGAAATCTAGTCCTGTTTTACGTAATGTCTGGTTTTCTGAACTGAACTTTTCAATTTTTATGACTTAAGTGTGGTACATTTTATGAGGACAATTTTGCTCAAAGTTTGTAGTACGTTTGTTTCTAATATTGTTTACAAAGTATTCAAATCTTTATCTCTCATGCTCAGATTGTTTTGTCTTTTTACTGAATGAATATGTAAATAGAAGCAGTACAGTTAGACTCTGTGGTCTTTGCTCTAGTGTTAAGATGCAAATACATGTTTCCATTTGTAGCTTTTTCCTTTGTTTCCATGATGAGAGCTCTGTTACTCCAGAATTATACTTGTGCTCCAAACTTATCCCTAAAAAAGGAGAGACACAATACTCCATCTCTTTCAATTTATGACATGGGCTGGGTTCAGATCCAGTTCTTACAGACTTCCACCTTCCTATTTGGGCTTAGAAAAATTCTGCTTATTTTCATAAGCTTTCATATCATAGTCTTGCTAAGGTGTGAAAAAAATGCCATTGCTTTACTAAAAGAAAATGTATCTTATGACCTCAATAATGCCTCTGTTGTGTTTGAAGATTAACAGTCCCCATCCCACAGGTCTTCCTGTCCAAAGGAAAGGAAGGTGGTGTCTCAAATAAAGCTCTGCAGGAACCTGGAACATGGGTGACTGTTGCCTGCATCCGTCTTTCTCTTCACTCCAAAGGAGGAAGACTCAGTAACAGCACCTATGAATTGGTGAGAAGAATTATGAAGTCTCAAAGCCAATGAAGGTACAGATACTTTTGAAACAAAAGAAATTGCAATTTCCATATGACCTTGTGTTTCATATTTATATTGAATGTGTTATCCCATCTTATATACTCCAGCTGTGTCCTCCTTAATAGTCATGTCTCCCCAAGAAGCCAGTGTGACTACAAACTCATAAAACTAAACTTTGCCTGTAGTCTAAATATAGCATATATTAGGAATATATAAGGAATATTTAGACAAAGCATTGCATCTATATGTGTCGATGACCATTTCATCTCTTGCTGGATATAGTGAACATCACATAAAAAATCTCTGTGGTTCAAGTTTTTTCTACATTTTAACTTACTTTGTTTCTGAGTATTAAATGAAAGGCAAAATTCTTTCCAGCAAAAAGAATAAAATTAATGCTAAGAAATAATGTCTTGGTATGGATATACCTTTGTGTCAGGTTTTAGTCTCATCTAGGTAGTACATTAAGAAGAGAAAGGGCACGTGCCTTAGAGTTTGAACGCCAGTTACCAATTCACACAAAAGTAATTCTTTTATTCATATTAGCCAACTTAAACTGTGCAGGCGTGTGAACACAGGTTATAATTAAAACTGCATTTCTCTATGCAGCGTATCCTTAGGAGCTCTTTTTTTCTTTAAAGCACATTCTAAAAGTCTATTGACTATGTTTATAGAAGCAGATATTAAATAGGTCCTTCTTTTTTTTTTTTTTTTTCTCTTATCTCAACTTTATCTTAGAAATCCACAGGTCAAGTTTTCACTATTCGTTTTTTATCACTGGTTTTTAAGAAACTATTCTGTTAGTGTAAGTGGAAATAAGAAAGGAACTCTACACAAAATGGATGATCTTCATAATGAGAATAGTTGCCTATTCTGAAGTCATAGGCAGGTATCTACTTAAAAAACATAAAGAATATTTGCATCCAGTATTTGCATCTTCAGCATAATCTTTAGGATTATAGCAATAGTGAGGACATCATCTCTCTGGAAGGCTGAACCCTTTGTCTCAGGAGAAGCAGAAAAGCTTATATGCTTCTTTACGAAGATGCTATACTTGATTTGAAGACCTAATTCATGTTTCTACTAGAACCACTTTTTGCAAAAGAAGCAAAACACAGGCTACCTGACTTTCATGCAAAAAGCTTTTTGTTCAGAGGTTTTCTTGGTAATTGAAGTGGATTTTCATAGGTCTTATGCACTCACTTCTACAGCTAGGCAGACTTGAAAGGGAAATACAGCTCTTGAATTCTGGCTACCCAGAAAAGTGCATACCTCCTCCACGGCCAAGAGGGTAATGTAAAGCAAACAAGTGAAGTAGCTTAGATGTGCTTATCCAGTCAAAACTAAACTCTAAAGGGAAATTTGGTGATATAATTACTTGTCACATAACTAGCGCATTGATCAAAAGAGGTGTTTTGCACTTGGAAGCTGACCGTGTAGCCTGTGTGTTTTTGGAATACACATTTTATCTTTGAACTTAGGCTAAACTAGCATGACAAGATCTGACACTGTTACTTTCTGCGTGGAAGATTTTTTAATGAGAGAAAACAAGACACCATCTGTTTGGACATGGGCAGCTGACCCTGAAATGCCATTGCTCTGACAGCTCTCTCCACTGTATCTTGTTCCCAGCTAAGGAGATACTTCCAGTAATACTGTTCCAGAATGACTGGAAGCCACCATCCAAGATTATAGCAGCACACAGGGTGGCTTCTGAATCCTTTAAGCACAGGGAAATGGCAACAAGTATTGGGATAAAGTGAGATTTAACAGTGGGATTCTACTTGTTTAAATCCTTTATACTAGAGAATTCCATAGGAGGAATAGAATTAAAATTTTGCCCCTCAGACCAGAATAGACACCTGGAAGGGCCAGAGAGAGGATTTTATGAAGTCTCAGAAGGTCAAGATTGATATGCAGTAAATGGAAAAAAATCAGTATTGAGTTCTGCTGTGGTGGAGAAGTGGCAATGCTCAACAAGTGTATATCAGAGTTTCATTCCTTAGAACTGATTGAAAGCAGGGAAAGAAGAACTGGGACTGGCTTTAGGAGGTTTCAGTGGGAAGGATGACTGGAAAAAGTCAGGTCTGTGGAAAGGAGTGGGATTATAGAAAAATAAGCCCCCAGCAGATCTTGCAAAACAGGTCACAAACACACTATTGTTTACTTTGGCAGTGCCTGAAAGTCAAACTTGCCCATTGTCAGTTGTATTGGTGAGAAAAGCCTCCACAGATTTCAGCTGATTTCCATGAGTAAAAAACTGAATGGTTTGGTAGTAAGCCCCGTTTTCTCTTGGGTATCTGGAGGAAGGTCACGGAAGTCTCCAATGCCCATTGCTACCTTTTATAGAGCTTTTTGGATGCTTTTGGTAGTTGTACAGCACCTTTAAGATGGCTTGGTCAGTTGCTAGAACATATAACAATATAGAAATTGTTTATGTCCTTCTTTATTACTCCTTGTAGAATAAAACTTCTGAGAAATGTTTCTTTCCCTCCCAAACAATGAAAAATAATAGAGTAAAATGCATAGAATCCTTTGGAGAAAAATATGGGTTGGCAAGAGTAAAGGACATTATCAACTGAACCAGCTGGACAGAAATAAGCAATTTATACAATTTAATTCTGCTTATGTGGGCTGTGTAAAATTAGGCGTAGAAAACAGCTAAAGGCAAAGTGTGTTGTAACTCCCTAGTATATTAACTGAGAAATTTAGTCTTCTTAAGGGTGTGAAAGCTATCTAATAATTTGTCCATAGAAAGCATGGAGTGAGGGTTATTTGCCATTCAACCAAAGACCAGCTGCTTCTGTGCCCTGGAGAACAGAAGATGGTCACTGACAGGGAAGGATTCAGTCCAGAAAGAGCTGATGTGCTCTGCTGTCTTGCTTTTTCCTCTGAGAAGAGGTACGAAATGAATAGAGGTCTTAACTGACAATTATATTAAATGCTCTTTATTTATATATTAAACTTGCTCTTACAAGAGCCAAGGGCAGGTCTGCATTACCTGCTTTTTTTTCTGAGGTAACCACAACTAGTTACTGTATTTAAAACCACAGTGAATTAGTGCATTATAAAGCTCACTTAGTATTTTCCAACTAAAGGAATTACAAGGGACAATGGAGGTGCCAAATACTTAATTTGAAATATCAGTAAGGAACTCTGAAAGAGCTATCCTGTTCACAGGCAGAAGCAAGTTGCTGTGAATCAGGGTATCTCTCAGCATTCCTCATCACTGCCACTCACTTTTCAGGCCCTACTAACCTGCTTTGGGATTCAGGATGGGGAACTGTGTGACTAGATATCTGTCAGGGTAAGGCTTCCTCCTGACAGACTGTGCAAAGGTCTGTATCATTAAATACACATTAAGCTTTGAAGAGACTCAGGAATGAAACCAATTCCATATACCTTATGGAAAATGTAATTACAAACTAAGAACAGGCAGAATGCTCATTCCTTTTATAGTCTCCTTATTTTATACAAACTGTAAATTAATGACTACAGTTCCATGTTATTATTTACAGAAAACTTCAAATATATAGTTAAGAGAGAAAATCAGAGGGTTATAGCAACTACGCTAATGGTAATCCTAGGTAAAATACAATTCTGTGTTGTACATTTTTCACTTATGCACTTTAACACATTAGCACGTACAGTCACTTATCTCTCTTATTTTCATTGCAACATTTTTCTCTAATAATGTCCAGAAAGTGGCTGAGGCTTATTTTTTCTACTCTTTCTACAGTATAGGTATTATAAAAATAAATATTTAATCCTTTTGTCCCTTTGCTCCTTTTCAGTCCAAAGGAACGTAAAATTCAATTTCAGTATGAACTTTTCCCAAGAGGGATCTGAAATATGAGTATACAGTTGTTAATTTTAAATTGAACTCAAGCAATTTCATCCTGTAAAAGCTTTTTGTAGACAAAATCCATTAATAGTACTATAGTATGATGACTCTATGAATAGGCACTTTTTTGTATTTTCTTTGCAAACTAATTCTCTACTGGTGAATAAAACAAAAGCAACAACCTTGCAAACAGGACAATACAGTTACATCTACTTCACCAATAGTAACAAATGGTAAATCTGCTGACAACTTCTTTATTTTGAATCGAATGCAATCCTCTGACAGACTTTAATTACTATGTGCTTTCTTATTTTCTGTATACCCACTCTCCACTTTCTGTACCCCTGTAATATCAGGTGCACAATACTGATTCCTGAGCAGCCACCCATTAATAATAAATGACATACTTCATGCCATAGTAGAGCAGCAAGGAAGGCTTAGCCCTTCCAGTAAGTCTGCCTCTGATACGTGAGTCAGGAAGCTGTTCTTTGGTTTCATCAAGAATATTAAAAGTGTGTTCACATTAAACTAAATTTCTTCTTTGTCACTAGTGGTACACCTTCATACTTAAAATTTTCATGATCCTCTTTGTTTGCTCTTTTTCCTCTGAAAGCTTCATGATATTTTGTGTAAGTTTCTGCATACATGTATTAGAAGATACTGTTTCTCCTAAAGATAGTAGTAATCTAAACAGTGCTAAGATGCTGACACTTCTTCCTGCACTCTTTGAAAGTGGAATAAAAAGACTGTGATTTTCCGGAAGCCAAAGAGAAAAACCTGCCTTAGAGACAAGAACCAAATAGGATTTCTTACATCCCAAGGCAGTGCCCTAACCACAAGTCCAGCCATCCTTCCTTGCTAACATCTTGGCAGCTGGATTATAAATCTCTTTTGTCAGTAATAAAACCAGTTAGTGATAATTATCTGAGGAGCACAAACCCATCAATGCCGCGGACATGCTACGGAACAGTTTTGTGTATCCAAGAAGCTCAGCTGCATTAGAGTCAAGAGCATGGGAATAAATACAACACTCTTAGAAATGCATTTCCACTCAGGCAATTTACTATGTGAGTGAGAACTTTACAATAACACTGCCTCTTTTTCTCCCTGTTCCTATGTGTTTCCAGGGTGAGGGTCTAAAGACAGCATGTGAATTCAGCCACTTCAGTGCAATTCTTACATCCATCCTACATTCAATTATAGCTCCAAAGGAGAGGGGAAATAAGACAACTCTGTGAATATTCTGAGTCCATCTTGAAGAATTCTTTCTTAAGAGTAAAATTTGTTTGTCTTTGAGCATCCTCCACATAGTCTTGAGGATGGAAAGAACTGGCACGAAGCTGTGCCATGAAGGAATGTAAGGAATGGCCCTGAGATTGGCTCGGTTGTTTAGAGCATGGTACTATTAACACCAAGGTTGTGGGTTCAATCCGTTATGGGCCATTTAATTAAGAGTTGGACTTAACGATCCATTTGGGGCACTTTCCACACAGAAAATTCTGTGAATCACAGTTTAAAAGATGCTGATGGATCTGTCAGCCAAACTGTATCTCAGCTTAGGAAAACAGGTCAAAATATGGTAAGGTTGTGTAAAGCTCTTTAGGGGCTCAGTATTTTATGCAGTAACTATATATGTAGCTCCTGAAGCAAGACCAAAGCATGCTTTACAGGGCAATCTGACTCTCATTAACCTATTTTAGATGTTTCCATTGAGGGAGAGGCCAGCAGCCAATGTATAGATTTCTTGCCTCTAACCCATCTGAAGAATATGTGAGAAGGAGTAACTGTTGTATTTTATTTTTGGTTTATTTCAGCATGAAGAATATGGATAGATCTGGACCATATATGATTTTTACAGTCCTAGCTAAATAATAAACTACTTTTCTGTGTAACTAACATGAAATTTGATCTCTTGCTTCTGTGTGGAGGGTTTAAGAATAAAATGGAAGTGAATTTGTTAATTCAGTAACAGATAATTCTGTTAATACTTATTCAGAGAATTAAAGCTAAATATTGTTGCTATTCTGAACACATAAAAACCCGTAAGTAATGGTACTAAATTATCCAGACACTGGGAGATTCTTTCAACTACGGCTGTTTATATTGTGAGCAAAAAGCACTGTCCATTTGTGCTTAGACCAAATGATTCTCATTAGTGTTGATCATTAATTCTTCATTTTCACCCTGCTCAGCAGTTCAGCATGCATATTAATGCATTGTCTGAGAACTGAGCCGTAGGCAAAAGCAATGTTTTTCACACACTCACTGTTTTAATGGCTAGCTTTCAGAAGGCTAAGGCATATTACTGCATACAAACATATACTGGTAAAAGTCCCAATAAATTCTGTGGTATATAAATAGACACTTCCAATTTAAACGTTTTAACCTGGGTCCTACCAGATCCTGACTACTTTTCCTAATATTGTCCTGCTGCAGATGGGGAAGTTCTGGTGTATCTCTGCTAGGAAAGGGGGCAGAAAATACCCAATAGATTCAGTCTCTACACAGGGAAGTGCCAAGAGGTTTCATTTTACCACATCAGCTGACTCGTAATTCTCAAGGAAGAGGAGTAGACAGAAGTCACAGTGTGCTCAGATCTAACTTCACTTTTGAAAACTGTACATTACTATCTGAATTAATTTCCAGATGAGATTCTATCTTTCTACGTAGCTCACATCCTTATAGCAAATTGTGTCTCATGCTGAAAAACAAAGAAGAGGAACAGAAACCTAACAATTGTGGCTGCAGTATAGTAAACTTTTAAAACACTTAGGAAGAAAATGCTAAATTTCAGATTTCCTGTGCATCTTAATTTCAGCCTGCATAGGCCTGTATATGATGTGCTATCCAATTATATAACTCTACTGTATATTTTCCACTTGACTATATTAGTCAGTATTAAATTTTCCTTCTTTACTTTTTAGTAAAAATTATTGTTGCATGTGGCCTCATGTTTTTTACTCACCACTTGACAAATTCTGTCTGAGGACAGAAATTTTTTTCTTTCTCACATAATCTGACACTAACTTCTTCACAGATAATAGTTTCTAAGATTCTGTGATTCTATGATATTAATCAGTTCATTTTCACAACAATCCACTTAGATGAGCGATTACTATTTTTTTCTTTCAGAAGTGGGAATAAGGCACAGCAAGGTAAAAGCCAAAGTATCTATTGATTTTGGGTACCTAAACCAGAAAGGATTCTGTAATATTTAATATCAAGTAGCTACCAGCCAGACCACTTCTAATATTTCCTGGAAGTACAGCTCTGAGTGCCTAACACTGCTGTAGATCCTGACCTTCCAACTCAGACTTGCTGTAGTGGAACAAAGCATGGGCTAATGGAACAGGTATTTTCTGCTAGCCTTTCTCCCCATATCTGGAGGTAATAACTGCAGGGGTTTGTATCCAGTAACACAAAGCATCAGTCCACTCATTTCGAACATGTAGGTGATCAACTCCATATTAGTTGGTACAAAAGGCACAGCTGACATGTGGCAGCCTCCTATGTCAGCCAATCTGGAGTCAGAAAGACAACTCTTAATGAACTCACCCACAGAGGAGATGGGAACATAAAGAGTAACAAGCTGTTGGAGACAAGTGATTGTAGCAACTGCATTTTGGAAGGCCCTAATGGCTTTTTGTCTGCTCAAATGGGATTGAATTTTGTGAGTGATCATGCACCTGATATGCTATTCGTATGCAGCAAGGATGTTTTGTAACCACATTACCCAGCTGTCTAAATGCTTGCTTCACACTTGGATATAGATAAAAATAAACACACACGTGAAACCATTGTGTAACATTTGAGATCATGAAATTAAAATTATTATCAATGTATGTAAAGGCTTTAAAGACTAAAGAAATTGAACTACTGAGAAAAAAATATTACATAATCAGAGAGTGGAACTGCAGCAGCAGCATAACTAAAACACACTTTTCCAGACTGCAGAATAATTTGGTGTCTTTTTATGGTATTAACAGGATGGATTTTTGACTCTGGGAACAATAAGAAGAACTGGAAACTGTATTTGATTTCTCAAAATAGCAGAGGCCTCCTGCACTATTTAAGTACCTAAACTTAGGATGCTGGTTTCCTGTGGTTCTAGACTAGAACTTAGATTACAGAATTACCAGTTGTTTGTATATTGGTCCCAAATCTTTATTGCTCTGGAGTCTGTGCATGTTAGTCCTCCCACCACTACAGTTCACAGAAGAACTCATTTCTATTGTTTGCTTACTGATGGCTAACTGCTCTCTATGGCTCGCTATACAAAGGAAGAATGAAGCATGATTTGGCATCTGATTTGGCCCTGATGCTTGTTCCTGGGCAGAAAAGGGGCCTGTCTCCAAACTACACAGATCCAGATGGGAGAACTAAATGAAAAACAACATAAAACTATATCAAAGTAGGGAGGAACTAGAAAGCATCCCTTCCTCCACTAGGTCATGTTCTTAACCCTAAAATGTTGTACATTAAAAAGAAGAAAAACCATTGCCAAAAAAAATCTAACATTGCACCACTGGAAAAAAAATGCCATAGGCTGTGAACGACTGGTATGTGATTTAATAGCCTGTCATTGTTCTTAATCCTGTTATTGTTTTCTTTGCTATTTGTTTCCACAGCAAAATTCCAGCAGTGGTAGAAAATGAATAGCAGTGAGACAGCTTGGAGTCTATCTGAAACTGTCTGGTTGTTCTTTCTGTCCTGGATTTTTGCTGGAACGAGATTTAATCCTGCAGCCTTTACTTTGCTGCTATCCTCAGTGAATGCTCTGGGAACAGCAATGAGAGTAGGGAGTTGACAAACTGGACAGATAACCACGAATTATTCAACATTCAGCTGCCTTTAGCTACTATCACTCAGTATCGTTTGCTGAATGACAGCTTGCTTGTATGCTAATAACCAAATTTCCTTGTGTTCAGAACATTTTGTCTTTCATTCTACTTCAACCTTCTTTTCCATCCATCCGTCATTCTCTTTGTAAAACTGAATATGTTTAAAACTGATAACAAAATGTCAACAATGGTAAGTCCTTTGACTGCATGTCAAAGCCTTCTCTGTGGTTTTGCTTATGATTAACTCTTCTGAATTATTTTCCTGTGTCTTTGTTCATCTCTGCACAAAGAAGCTCCTCTCACTTTATAAACCATGGAGTCCATTCTCTGCTATCTGTAAGTAGCTTTAACTGGCCCCAAAGAAAGCTACAACCTACATGGAATAGCTAACACATTTATGCCCTGTAAATACATGAATTATTTTTTAAAACTTCCCTCCAAGAATAAGTAATCACATTTAAGTATAGTTGTACTAATTACTAATTACAAGCCTTTGACTACAGAACTACCCCATTAGCCTGCATAGACTTAATTTACTTCCTTGGTACAGCAAAGATTATGGAAGAAAGAGCCTCTACTGTGAAAATAAAATGGTTTCTGTAATATGTGAGTTAAATCTGCCTTTATAAATATTATTGTTCTCTCATGATCTCACTACAAACATTTTATTTCTTGCAGAGCATGCTATGTAAACATAAACCTTAGCAAAATAAAGTTTAATTAAGGATCTTCTGACCTTCAGTAGAACAACATACAAGCACTAGATTTTCACAGCACTTCTGATCTTTGTTATAAAAATAGCTGCATTGACAAATACGTGTTGGGAGGAAAGCATTGTAGTAATGGAAAGAAAGTGCTACCTTACCTACTAACCAGGTTTCTGGTCACATTAAATAAATGTTTACATGTACAGAGGTCTTTGCTTAGAGGGTATGGCAAAGACTGAGTGAGATTCAGTCAGTATTTTATATGATACAAAGGCTTTTTTAGGAAGAAAAAACAAGTCTCCAATTTTTTTTTTCAACATATGTGGCATGGGGTCTTTGCAAATAGGCAAGTGTAAAAAACAGGCCAGAAAACATTTTCAGATTTTTCAAATTCTAACATGTATAAACAGAACCTCAAATAAGAGAGAGGAGAAGAAGTTTTACACTTCAGACCAGCACTTCTTTAAAGCATTCACATATGTGAAATAACCTACCTATCCTTGTCCTGTAAATCAAAGTTCACGTAAACTATTTGGTAATCTTAAAAAGAAGTCTGGCCAAGTTGTGTATTCTGAGATGAACACAGACCAGGAAAGAAAATGTAATTTCAGAACTAGTATGGATGACAGTGTTAAGATTAAGGATGTAAATTCTACACTGGTATACACTTAAGTGCAAGTCCAGTAAAGATAAAGGATTATGTAGTTTAAATATCAGAATTTGTTCCTCATACTAAACTGAAAACCATCTACAGAAAAGGATTTCTAGCAGCAGATTTTACCACCTCTGCAGCCTTCCTGGCATTGCCAAAGTCAGGAAATTAGGACAATATGAGACTATTATTGTAATTCCAACACTAAAGGAAATAAGAGTTCTGACATAGGAGCCAGATTTTGGTTGGTGTTTCCCATATGGAGAGTCAAGGTGAGACAATATTTTTGCCAATGAATCATTCACTTTCCTTCTAAGACTGAAATTTCATATTATCCACTAAATCACCATGTGAAGAGAATAGCATTGAGACATCATCTATTCCCTATCAGTCACTCTAAACTTGAGATTTCGGGGCAAGCCTTCTGCTCTCGTTAGTTACCCAGTCAGTCTTCAACTGCTCCTTGTCAGCTAAAGATGCTTGACACAGTAGTTAATTCCCAAGGTACACTGGTATCAAACAGCATATTTATCTCATTCCAGAAAGGAATTGTTCACTAACCACAGCAAACTCTTCCTGTAAATCCTTCACAAATCCCAGCAGTTTCTCTTAAAGACTTCATAGATGAAATACTTCTACTCTAGGATCAGCAGCCGGCCACCTTCCAGACCAACGTGTTGACACAGCCTCAGTGAGTTCTGGGCTGAGTTTTCAGGGCTTCTTTGAACACAGAACTTCTTAAATCTCAAAATTCATTTAGTAAGTTCAATTATTTTCTGGTAAGCAATACTTTGACAAATATATCCAGAGGATCAGTACACTACATGTCGTCATTCTAGCTATTTAACTTCAATCTTCACTTTGTTCGTAAGAAAAACAAACAAACAAGCAAACAAACAAACAAACCCAAAAGGAGATAATGGGTGTTTTGTGCTAATTACAAATTTGCGTGTTTTATGTGTAATGTAGAACCTAGACAGAACATAATTGTAAAGAGCAGAAAATTTTCTACTTCCAGATCTTCATAGGCGAGATTTTCAGTACTTGTATTATTTTTATTAAAGTGGTCCACATGAAAAGATGCACAGCTGAAGATGTCCCCATGAATAGGGGTTTCATATCCTAAATGTGCATGTGAGCACAAGCTATGAAATTTTAACAGATCCAAAATAAATACACCAGTCTTACTGTAGTTCACTGCCTTGAGTTATTCCTATCAAGTCTCAAGTAAAATCTTCAGTGAGGCAGAAGTGGAGGAAAGCTGAAAATTTGCATTCTTCCTGGAACACTAGTTAATTTTTAACTGGTGAAAAGTAAGACTCTTTCTACAGCAAGAGTGCTTTGGATCCTGACTTTCAATGGCAAACCAGAGCTTTTGAACCCTTAGGCGCATTATTCTTTTTTAATTGTTCATTTCCTCTCTACCATTCTCTCTGCAAGATTTGAGCAGATTAGGAGTTTGCTTTCTGTAGGAATTCCTCAAGAATTTGCAAGGCACAGGTGCATTTGCCTGTGCCTTGCAAATTTAACATGTGAAAACAAGCCATGTGAATAACAAAGCAAATTTGGGTCTAGAGTTATATGACATCACTAACTTTTATAGTAATGTGAAATTTTAAAATCATTGTTATACACGTTGTATTTCATTCCTTCACTGTTCTGTAAAGATGTTGCTCCAATAGCAGCTGCTGTGGTCCTGTCAACCTTCATCCTCATCCTTCATCTGCTCTTCTATCATCTTAACATGCCAAAAGAAAAATCTTGTAATAATGGTTGCAATGTGTCAAAATGATAGTCCATTCCATGACTACTTATATTTCTTACATTGCATCCTAACAAATGAGCAAACACTTGATTCTTAGTGCAAAAGAGGGATTAGTTTTCCACTTCTTAAGAGGCACCTAAGTTATAAGAGAGTATCAGTGCCCTGGAGAGATTTTCCAAGAGGTTGAGCAAATCCAGCCTTTTCCAGGTTTTGAAGGACATGACCCACAAAGTGAAGTCTCTCTTCAGTAAAGCTGGCTATGTAACAACACAACCTTTACTACTTGCAAGAATTTTTGTAACACAGCATGAAGTCTTGCTGCAGAAAAAGATATGTTGTGATTCACTGACCAGTATAAACACCATGTGACTGGAATGAGACATTACTAATTAAAAAAAAAATCCCTCAGTATTTACTGAAAACAGAACACTCTGTATCTGCTAATTAGGCACTTGCAGGACTTGTGGTTACATTGCTGATTTCTTCAGAGCTTACGCAGATCCAGATCTACCAATCCTGCTAAAAAGACAGCTCATGGCTTTAAGGAGCAATGGACTCAAAGTGATGAAAGAGACAGTAATTTTCTCACTCTAAACAAATATATTAAATACCATGTTGAACATAGTTCTTTATCATGGAATTTTCATATGTATCACACCATGTTCCATTCTCACATAAATTTTATTTTACTATCTAGCTCTTCAGTACCTCCACGAAGCTTGTATTTCCCTGTTATTTACTAGAGCACTGGTTAAACCCCTAAGTCCTACTTTTCCTTTAATTTCATAGGTATTGCAAAGTGTGAAGTGACAGTATCTCTTTTGAATGACATGTGAAGTAGATTGATGCTGTCAGGGTGTGCCCTTGGTCAGAGGGAACACAGCATCCTTCCAGACGTCCAGAGACATCTTAGCAGGGCTGCTGCAGAAGGCGGACTCCGATGCTGGCTCCTTGTTGCAGGAGGTGCATCCTGATGTGCTCGATGTTAGGAGCAGGCGTTGCCCAAGGGCAAAGAGGAAAGAAAGGTCTTTGTATGGCTTCCAGAAGCTCTAACATTGGCAAGCGTCGAGGGCCAAAGACAGGGAAAATGGAAGGATCCAAAGGTTTTATAGACTGGGAGAAATGGGAGGAGAAAAGGGAAGCAACCAATAGGATGCAGAGGAGAGGATACAACTGATTGACAACCAATGGGGATAACAGGGAGGTGGGACTTAGAACTGGGAGCCAATAGAACATTGAACAGCACAGAATCTTCCAGAAGGGGGATGCAGCTTCAGCTCTCTGTTCCACCCACCGACCCGCCCTCAGATCCTTCCTCGGATCCACCCTCATCTAGCCATTGGAGGGCTAGGGTCTTGTGGGTGTTTGATTGCCACAGCCCAGTAGTGGGCTGAGCCGGTGCAACAGTAGAGGACGAGTAGCATCGTTGGGTGTTTTGGTAAAAGTAACTGCAGTGCTTCATGTAAATGCATTTGGATAGTTACATTGCCCTGATGTGAATTTAGCCTGTTAGCTTCTTCTGTAAGAGTTCTTTTTCAATTCAGCCTGCCAGCCTTTTCACATTTTCCCCCTTCGAGCAGTTACTGAATTTCAATGGCAGTTGAAATACAAATTTCTCTTCGGAGAATCAAACACACAGAGGATTGTGACAGGGCAATCTACTATTTTAAAGTTGTGTCAAGAAGGATGAATCTGTATTTGTTTAAGAAATGCATCAAAAATGTGTTAACTCATGATTTTGTGCGCCTTTTTGCAGTTTAAAACACAGCTTTACCAGGATGCCTACCTTATATATTTAATAGCGTCACAGAATCATAGAAAGGTTTGGGTTGAAAGAGACATTAAAAATCATCTAGTTCTAAGCTCCCTGCCATGAGCAAGGATGCCACCCACTAGATCAGATTGCTCAAAGCCCCATCCAATATGCCTTGAACACTGCCAGGGATGAGGCATCCACAATTTCTCCAGCCAACCTTGTCCAGTGTTTCACAATCCACATAGTAATGAATTTCTTTCTAATACCTAATCTTAACCTAACTCTCTTTTGGTTTAAAGCCATTCTCTCTTGTCCTATCACTACATGCCCTTGTTAAAAACCCCTCACCAGCTCTCTTGTAAGCCCCCTTCACATACTGGAAGGCCACAGTAAGGTGTCCCTGGAGGCTTCTCTTCCCTGGGATGAAAAACCCCAGCAAGCCCCTCCTCTGGACCCACTACAACAGGTCTACGCTCTTTTCATGCTGAGGACCCCAGAGCTGGATGCAGCACTGCAGGTGGGGTCTCACCAGAGCAGAGCAGAGGGGCGGAATCCCCTCCCTCGACCCGCTGGACACACTGCTTTGGACGCAGCCCAGGATGTGAATCAAATTTTTCTTCCACCACCCCCTTCCAAAATACGGGGAAAGTACCTTATATAAGTGTAGAAGTAGCCCTCTGTGAGCTAGATGATGCGTTTCCAGCCGCAGAGGTGCGCGGCCGGGCGGGGCGGCCAGGCGGTGGCCGTGCCGGTGGCCGTGCCGGTGCTGCCCGGGCTCGCCAGAAGATGTCGCTGTGCCCCCCGCAGCCGGCGCCGCGCTCCCGGCCGGCCCTGCCCGCGCATCCTGGCGCTCTCCTGGAAAACCCGCGGGAGATGCGAAGACCAGGTACACCCGCAGGCAGCGAGGGACGGCGTTGGCTGGCGAGTTGCCCGGCTGTTGCTTCGGAAGAACAGCTCTGCAGTGCTTTTCCCAGGGCTGCCGGAGGGCTCCTGCCCGCTGGGCAGCACGGAGAGAGGCCTTCGCAGGTACGGTAAAACCGGCAAAAAAAACCTGTGGCACCGACCTGGTGATTTAGGACATCGATTCTCTTACTGTCGGATCAACTCTGAAGGTTTAAAAAGACCACGGTAATCACTTGTTATTAGAACCTATTGCTGGACCTAATCCTGCTACAGGTATTCGAAGAGTATGGCACCATGAGCATCAGAAGTGCCTCAGTATTGCTGCACTGCACCCAGGTTTAAATTTGAAAGCTGAAAAAATATATCAAGGGTGTTTGCTTGTTCCACTTGGCATATTCCTCATGTTAGTAACAAAGAGATAAGAAGCATGGTACTAATTCATGAACACACAGGTGGCAAAGAGAAGAGGGGACTGAACAGACAAGAGGACAGAATGCAAAAGCAGAAAGAGGCCCCATGGCTTCATTATCAAAATCTTTCTGATTTCTTGTCCTACAGAGTAGAAAGGGATCCTATAAACTTCTGCAGCATTTTGCATACAACGTGAATTTAAAGGGTATTCAAAGCATCTTTCATGCTAATTAAACCAGACAGTTTCAAATATGCTTAACACAGACATTTGAAAGACTAATACAGCTGTTTCTGGGAATAGATACAGCTATCCCACAGTGACTTGCACTGAGATGGAGATTTCTGTTTTCATTTGAATTGTAACTATGGGCAAGTTTACCTTTTTCCAGAGATGATAGGAATAATTAAAACGAAATAAAAAAAAAATAAAAGTAAAATAAGTCAGGCTATCATGACATAATTAATTAGGGAGAGCAATAGCTTTCAGCAATCTGTATAAGCAAAATATCACAACCAGCCAGGCATACTGCTTCACTTCAGGGTTAAAGTTTCCTCATCAAGTGAATCATTTGCTAGCAAAAGAGAAAATAGCTGTTGAACAGATAACAGGCAATGCTTCAGGTTGGTTTTGTTACTATTTTAGTTAGTCATACATTTAGAATTGCATTTTTTAATTATTTCTGGAAGACAGTTTAACAGGAGAAGAGCCAATAGTTAAATAAAGTAGCCTAACTCTCCTTACTCACAATACTCCTCTCTCACAATACTCAGTTAAACAGTTGGCCATTAATGTAAGTTATCTTGAACTTTTGAAATTTTCCTTACCTTCCAATGCAGCCTTTCTAAGCTTAAAATAAAATGGCAGCCTTAGAGCTTTAATTACAGATACATCTAGTAATCCTGCCCTGCTATTAAAACAACAAAGAAGTCAATATCTGATAAGTATCGAAGTTTAGTTGCCTCTCTCTTCATTACTCCATTAGCAACGAAAGATCCCATATCACCTATGGTAATGGAATGTTGTGGTGTCTTTTGGAAAGGTTTTTTCAAGGCAATTTATATTCCTGCTTCAAGTTCTGTGTAATCCCTTTTAGTGCAGTAAGTTGTATTCTGTAACCCGGTTTCCATAGCTACTGTTCCTTTAAGTCAGGTTCCCCCCTTTAAGTTAGCCATGCCTCTTCCCCCCGCCCCCTGGGCGGAGAAGCCTTGTCAATCCCCCAGTGGCACTCCCTTCCCTCCAGAAAGTTCTCCTCTCCCCGAAGTGCCATTGGTTTGTGTTCCTTAATCCCTCCTCTGTCCCTTCCTAATTGGTTATCATCCTGTCTGTTACCCAAGAATCCACCCCTTAGTACCTTGCCCATTGGTCCCTGAGTTAGCCCTGCCCCCGTATAAAACCGGTTGTCTCCCTGTTATCTGTGTCACTCCCCTGTGGACCCTTTGGAGCTAATAAAGCCTCTGAAACCCAC
>VYZQ01041930.1:0-18947 GCA_013400655.1 Mystacornis crossleyi | reverse complement strand
GGGAGAGGGGTGGTGCTCCAAGGGGGGGTATAAAAATTTCCTGGGGTGTTATTGTATTCCATATGTATCTGTGCTCAAAATAATGTTACTGTCACTTATAAGACCCTACAGCCAGGAACTTTGGGTTTGGGGCTTGCTACTGCAAGCATTTTTAAAATAGGCCCTCCCAGGCAGCTCACACCATGCACTGCAAATGTAGAAAATCTGCATTACGATTCAAAGATATATCCTTGAGCCAAGGTTAGAAAGGCAGCTGTGGGATAGAACACCTGAAGCATCTGAAGCATTCAGTTCAGTCCTTTGGCAAAGCTGCTGAACACTCCTGCCCTTGTGTTCAAAAAATTACTTTAGGTTAATTCAGGACTTTCAGGACTAATACATCCTCCTCACAACCATATGGTTTACGAATGCTGCATTGAGGCAGGCACAGTCCCCTCCTAGTCCACAGATCCTGCAGTCATCTAAGCCATTGCATGTGGGATTCATCTCACTAAGCTAAGGCATCCCTTCACTCTGGATTTTTAGCCACACAGTTGGACTTGACCTCTTCCATTCACCACCTACCCTTGTGCGTGGCACTGGAAGGGAGAAATTTGGAGCCTGCTGCCACTGAAATCCTGACCCATCCCAAGGCCTCCCTGTGAGAGTGAACCTAGGTGCCAGAGGCAGCACTCCCACTCAGGATTGTGATGTGTGAGAATCGCTGACCACAAGGCAAGAAATTACATATCTGCTGCTTAATACAAAAACCCCAAAGCTTCCTTACCTGCCTGCATTGTTACCTGCATTCATTTGCCTTGTGGGCACAGATCTGGTTCTGCACTCAGACAAGATACACGTCTTCTCATTCAGGAACCTGTCTCCGACAGTGGAAAAATGGCTGATGTCCTCCCCCTCACCCGCAGCTCCGGGCTCCTTCCATCAGCTGCCCACATCACACCACTGGCAGGCTTAGCACACACTCTGCCGGGGTGTCCTGGCTCATGGGCAAGTTCCCGCCGTATTTCCTGCTCTATCCCACACCAGAGCTCTGCCTGTCACAAGCGTGCACCTGCAGACGTGTTTGTACGCACTGCGACTCTGCTGTACACAGTTCCCTACACCATCAATAAAAGCTGCTGAAGGCAGAAGGCAATGACATTTCTACCTTTCACAGCACAAATATGTTTGGAGCTATATGTCCACTTCAACGTGCAACTCCCAAGCCAAGAGTTCTGCAGACATGAACAGGTTCAGCAGTTTCTTTCTAAACACAGCTTCCTGATGTTGAAGCTTGGTTTTAAAAGAGCTGAAGTTTTAGCTTTTTGAGAGGTCTAGAGGATAGACTAACAATTGAAAATAAGTAACACAAGGAAATTGTCCATGGTCAGAGGCTCCCGAGTGAGTCCTGGCTTCCAGAGGCCTAAGATGATAAAAGCGTCAGTGGCCATTTCTGACAAAATGATCTACTGGAGCACAGCTTCCCATCTGCAGGGGCTGCAGTGCCCCAGGGCAGTGCAGCAGTCACAGCCTACAGCTCAGCACTGGCAAAACCCTCATCTGCTGAAAGTGCAAAATGAGAGAGGTGATGTGGTAGTGGTACCGTTTGGTTGCTTGCAGCACATTTACTAGACCTATCAGGAGGAGGCACCCAGAGGCTCGGAGCCCGCTGGACCATCATAGAGAGAGCCCTGCCACAGTGGCTACATCTCATAGATACTTTCCACTGGTGATCAGGACCTTGATTTGCTCACAGCAGGTCAGGGTGATGGTTAGACTAGCCTGGGCACAGTTTTCAGCTAAAGCCCAAAGCAGGTTTAAGTCATCTAGCAACCAACAGCAAACCCTTCCCCTTCCACACCATGCTTGATGATGCCTGTTGGAGTCCTCTGGTCTTTGCTATTAGCCAGAAAACAAAGGCATTTAACCCAAATTATTTTTGCATCAGATACTGTGCTCAGCAACCAGCTCTGTCCCTGACTACGGGAACCACTCTGAACATCCCATGTCACTATGTGCCACAGCTTAACTCTGGACAAGCAAGGAAACCCTTCTGTCACCCCAAAAAATTTACTTCAGTCTTTTGTTCTGCTTTTTATTTGATGCTTCTCTGGAAAAGCGTTCTGTCCTCTCTTCAACCTGTGGTACAGGTACAAGTCCAGCACCAGGTGCAGCTTTCCCACACAAACATCTCCCCCTTTGTTCTTGTCCCCAGCCAACAGGTATCTGTCACCTGGCCACCATAACTTGTCACACGCCTTCATAAATATTTGCTTTGAATGTTTTATAGACACCCAAATATGTTCACACCACTCTCTACTTGTTGTAGTTTGTAGTTTCATGCGATGGTTTGGCAAGTCGACGACCTTCCTGGAGACTGCTGGGGGGCTGCCTTTGGGAGAGAAGCTGTCCATCTTCCCGTAGCCCCTTCCGGGCGGCCCTGCGCTTGCTCCAGCTGGCTGTTGGCTCCACAAAACGGCGGCAATAAAGGAGGCAAAAAGCTCCCCGCATGGGCACCTCAGAGGACGTTTATTCACATGGCTCCCAAAAGCAGAGAGTGAGCACGTGACATGGGCCTTGGGTTTTATATGGGGATAAGGGGGGCAGAGAGAGCACATGGACTAATGATTTCAGGGCACGGGGCAGTACATGGGCAGAGTTGGGGTATTGGGGCCACCAGGGAGAACTCAAAGGAGTGGCTAGGAGTAGGGGTGGGGAAGGGAAAACAATGTGGGAAGGGCAGGCATTTAGTAAGGAGTGGGGAAATAGAGTACTACATCCACTCATGGTGGCAGACGGTAAGGGTGCCTGATCCGGTGCAGATTCAGTAGGCCCACAGTGGTGATGGCCCTCCCCACCCCCAGGGTGCACCCCTGCAGTCCTCCACCCCTGCTCATCTTCTCCAGGCTGTTGTCAGCAGCCTTGCAGTGGCCCATGTGGCTGGTGAAGGCAGAGGTGGTTGGGTGACCTGAAGTTCTCCTACAACTGCTGCACTCTGAGATCAGGGCAGCCATGGTGCTGACCAGGAAGGGGAAGTGCTGGCATGAATCATGGTCATATTTGGGTTTGGAGGGGTCTGAGACAGAGGCCTGGGGTCACTCTGCTGCCAGCAGCAAAAGCAGGGATGAAGGTCTTGCCTTGCAAACCCACACCCTGACCAGACACCACCCCCACCCTCCCCTCAGTCTGCACACGCAGACACACACCTGCACATCCCAGGCACAGAGCAGCAATCATAAACTGAAGTATTTTGAGGAAGCCTGAGTGTCTTGGCTTTATGCTCAGTGTTAAAAACAGCCTGTTGGACCTGGCTTTCGCAAATGAGAATTGATTGGCAAGGAGAGCTGTGATTAATGTCCCTAATGTAGAATGTTAATGATAGTTGTTTACTTGTTACAGAGTAATGAATTCATTGTGAGTAATTAGATTTCTTTGAACAGTTCCATATAGTCAAAGCTAATACTAGGGTAAGGTGGAAGCAGAGTTCCAACTGCTGACTGTGGAGGAGGCTGACAGAAGTCCTGTTGGCTTGGGCCAAAAAGGGCCTGAACCCCTGGAGAAGCCCAAGTGAGTATCTGCAATATCTGTATTATCAAGTAATATCTGTATTATCACCTTTAGGATGGCTAGACACTGCTGTGTTCTCAGCAGCTGTTTGTATGGAGGGGAACGGTTTAATCCTACTACTAAGGAATGGGGGAGGTCTGGGGTACGTCATTACAACTTCGGTATAACCCCCCGCCCCCCGAAATGACATCAAAGTTTATTTTGTCCCCCGGGTATTCCAAACCACCGGTGTCCTATTTTGATTGGAGAGGGGCCTACTTGCCACATCAAGAATGTGTACCCCACTTTAGGGTCATCCTTAATCGTCCAAGCTATGATTTAAGAGTCCACTGTCTGGATTCATCCACAGACCCTTCTAACTGCTTTGACATGGGTCCATCCTCGGCCGCAGTTCTGATGACTGTCTCTGTTCTTGTCAGCTTCCATGCAGCCTGCCTGTTTGCTTATTCCCCTGGCATTTTGGGATTTCTTTTGTTCTGCTGGGGTGGGGTGGGGGGGGAGAAAGGTTCTGATGGTTTAATATCTAGCATTTATTCATTTTTTTCCCATGCCATGTGGGCACTTTGTCTACAAACAGTTGATTTTTTTTCCCGCTTTGACCCACTGGTATTCATTTTTCTCATTGGCAAAAAAAGGGATTGCTGAAGCCCTATTCTTTAGAGGAAACACTCATTCCAGAGCATTTTCTCCTATATTTGTCTCTAAACCAAGACACCGAGGCAGACTCACTTTTAGTCACAGGGAGTCCCAGCCTGGTGGTGTGGTGGGAGATGTGGTTGAGCATGGCTGAAAGAGCCAAGAGGGCTCTCTGGAGGTGTGCACTGGGTGTGCTGGAGTGTACTGAGTTTGTTTGAATGGACCAGTCACTGCTGGGGAGGACCAGGCACTGTTTATGAGGGCAACATCCCACTCAATAGGCCCTGCAGAAAAACTGGGAGTGATGCAGCACTGTCACAGCCCAGGGCTTTGCTGTAGCCCCAAGCAGGTGCTGCACAACCTGAGCCCCCTTTGCAGCACATTTCACCCCCACCTTGCAGCCCAAAGGGAGAGAGGCCTCCCTCCTTGCGATTCTGGGACCTTCACCCCATGGCTGAACTCTGGGCTCACTGGGGAAACATCATGTCTGCCCCACACTGACTTCTGGCTTCATGTCCAACCAGAGTCCTCACCTGCTTCACATTTACCTGCCTGGCTCTGCCCAGACAGTTTTGTCCCCAAAACGTACTCTATTCCTGCCCCATTCAAAAGGCCATGAGGCAGCCACCTTTGCTATACAACTGCATAGTCAGTTAAATTCTTTGGAAATGCTGTGGTCCACTGAGCATCACCTGCATGTCTCAGAAGGAATCTATATTCTCAAAACCCTGGTCTAAACACCTTCACTTGGGATCAGATCATGTCAGGGCTTGTCTGTGCAGATGACAAGGACCCTGGTGCACCAGAAACCATGCTGAGAACAAGTCTCATTTAGTTTACATCAGCCCAACACTAAACACAGATGCATGCTCATGACCCCATGCTGTCCCAGTGTAGTCCTTGCTGCTGTGCTACTCAGGAGGAAGGGCAAAGAGGCAGCAGTGAGGATTGTATGAAGCAGGTTGTCTCCAGCTCCAGAAAGCAGCTACAAAACACAAGCAGCATCAGAGAGCATAGCCAAAGAGCTTTTATTCATGAGGAAATACAGCCAAAACAAAGCCCACTTCTGCAGGTGTCTCTCTCTAAGGTGTCTCTGCACCCACAGGGTTTCACTAAACTTTCTGATCCAATCTTGATTCCTGCCACAATCACCCCTGTCTCTGAGTAGGCCTCTGCTGGAGAGCATTTATCCATTGATAATCTTCTCACTGATGTATCCAGGCATGGTGTAGACCAAAAGAACCAGGAAGATTGTCAGAAGAGTGATAACAAACAGCATAATTATGTATCTCTTGTACCGCTTCCAGATGAAAAACACAAAGGTCTTCATGGGATTCACAAACCAGTTGAAAGATGTTTTTGGCCGGCTAGAAAAGGAAGAGAAGAATAGATAAGTACAGGCTCAATCCACAGAGCATCACATTGGCCCTTCTGCTTTGGTGTCCTGCTACCCTCATGAATTACAAGCTCTTCCTGCTGCTTCCAGGCAGGATCAGCCCAGGGGCTGCAGTAAACACGCTGCCTGTGGAAATGCTAGAGACAACAGGATGGGACTCTTGGAACAGTGACCCCATGTCCCCTGAGCTGTCCTTCACCCATGCAGACAAGGGACCCCTTCACACAGACAGACCTGACCATTGTACCAGCAGTGTTATGGCAGCCTTGAGTACCTTCCTGAGATCAACCCTGGGCCAGGTGCTGCAGCCCTAAGTCCTGTGGACCCACTTGGGCTCTGGGAAACCCTGGCAGTCCTGGTCCTGCAGACCCCACTGCCCAGTGCTTGCTCTTGGCTTCCTGACACACCAATACTCCCCGTTTCCATACAAACAGCTGCTGAGAACACAGCAGTGTCTAGCCATCCTAAAGGTGATAATACAGATATTACTTGATAATACAGATATTGCAGATACTCACTTGGGCTTCTCCAGGGGTTCAGGCCCTTTTTGGCCCAAGCCAACAGGACTTCTGTCAGCCTCCTCCACAGTCAGCAGTTGGAACTCTGCTTCCACCTTACCCTGGAGGGAGAACATATCTGAGTCACAGTTGAATGTATTGTTTCACAGACCAGCCTGCTGACCAGACGCCCTGCCACAATTGGGCATTTTTCTCCCAGTTCCACTTACAGATGGCTCGGAGCTTTTTTCTCCATTGGCTAGAGTCTTACTTCACAGCCAGTAGAAACTGTGGCCTGGTAAGAAACTAACTGTTTTGCAGACAAGGAACTGTATTTTAATGCACTCTCCAGCTACCTCATTTGTCTTAACCCTCCCACAGTGGCACTGAGCAAAATTCACTCTTGGGGACACACAGTGGTCCAGTAGCAGGGCCATCAGGAGCAAGTCTGTCTGAGGTCAGTTGGCACCTGCCTGTCTTGGGCAGGCAGAGACCCCAGGACAGGCTTCTGCTGCTGTCCTTGCTGGCTGATGGGTAGCCATATGCCTCTTGCTTTGGAGTAGGAGTGAGCAAGGAGCACACAGTCTGGGGTGTTTCAGTGGGAACACTAAATTTCTAAACAAAGACAGCTCCCCTCATGGGGCACTCTCTATGGGAAGCTCAGAGGAATACATGAGGTTAGACACCCCTGCATGCCATAGCAGCTGGTTCTTCAGGGTAGATGAAGTGCTGGATTGGCAGTAGATGGAAGAAGTCTTCAGGATTCTGCATAAGCTGGGTGGCTGCTGCCTCTGCAGGTCGTGTGCATGTAGGACAGGCTGCCATATCAAGGCAGAGGCAAAACACTGGCTGTGCTCACCAGTGCCAGCACCCCACCTTACCGTCAGGAGATACTTGTTCCCACTGGGATCTGTGAATTCCACATCCTCTGGTTTGACTGAGCTGCTCCACTTTTTTTTCTTTTTCTTCTTGTACTCCCTCTCCTCTCTCTTGTCATCTTCTTGATCTCTGAGTTTGATGAAGGGCCACCAGCCCTTCATGCGCTTATTTCGAAAGATGGAGAAGCGAGGTGTTGCATTTTCCTTGGCCATTTTGATGGTGCAATGCTCAGAGTTCTTGGCTGCCCGCACCATGTCATGCAGCTTCAGCTCGATGGAGCCTGCAGGCACAGGGAAGAGGAGACCAAATGGTAAAACCCTGAGGTCAGCCCCACATGACATTTAGCTGTCTCTGCCACACTCCCAACCACCATGAGTAGGTCCCAGCTGCTGCAATGATCTAGCACAGCCCTGCACATTTACAGATGGAGAATCTGAAATTCTGCATAAGAAAGGACTAGCTCAGGAGTCAGAGACGAAGAAGTAGAAGCCCCAGGTCTCCTCTTGTTTTTGATATGGGCTGTTTGGTGAGTTCATGTGGTGAGTTATTTTCACCCCTTTACCATGTCCAACCCTGCTCTCCTCACATGTCTAAGCTCATCTTCCTCTCTAATTCCTGGAAACATCAATTAAAATTATAAAATGATAATGCTTTAAAATTATAAATGCTTTACAAGTTTCAAGTTTGTCTTAGATCTGCAACAGCCTCAGTTCATTTCCGTGTTTGGCCTTGTGCCTCTGTTCTGCTTGGAATGAGCTCCTGTCCCACTTCGGCACCGAGCCCTTGCAACAAATTAATTTTACCACATCCTGGTTTGTACTGGCAAAAGCAGATAAGGGATGTGAGTGTTCTCTGCTCAGTTCCAAGCGAGACTGCATCTGGATACAGTGCCCAGTTTTGGACCTCCAGTACAAGAAAGGTGTCAACTAAAGAGTGTTTAGTGGCTGAGATAGTCAAGTCTACAGCAGGTACCGTAGCAGGAGAGGTGAGAGACACATGCATGTTCAGCCCAGACAAAAGAGGTCAAGAAGGAGATCTCACTGCATCCCTCACAGCTTAAAGGAAGCTACAGAGCAGATGGAGCTAGATGCTTCTCAGAAATGGATAACGAAAGCACATAAGGCAACAGACACAAGATGCTGCAAGTGAAAAACCTGAGAAGTGTGAGAGGTGCAGCCAGGAAAAGGGTCCCAGAAGGCTGCTGGAACTCCATACTTGGAGATAATCAAAACCCACCCAGAAAATGTCCAGACTAACATGACCTACAGTGCATCTAGCCTTGCTTGCGGAAGGAGATTGCAATAAACACTGAAGAAGCCCCTTACTACCCAGAAGTTCCTGAGATCATACGTGCCAGAAATAATTAGAATTGCTAATGCTTTCTTCAGTGCCTCAGTTCTTCATAGCTGAACCGCTGGAAGTGCCTCATGGAGCAAACTGCTTAAATACACTACGAAAGGTTGAAGTATAAGGAGAGTTTCAACATGCCCAAGAGATTGTAGGGCAAAGGGGCTGCGTTTTAATAGGGAGGCTAACATTTGAAGAAGGGAGGAACAACTGAACAGAGCACTGTAAGTGTTTGGGGATGACAGCAGAGGTGGGAGAGAATCAGAAGTATTTGTGCTAGCACAATGTGGGGGGAAGCACCACTAGCTCTGTTTCGGCACCAGGCTTTGCTGCACACGCAGCTCAGCAGGTCTGATTACTGGGAAGTACCAGAGCATCCAGGGATCTCTGAGCCCCCAGAAACGGGATGCTGCAACTCAAGTGCTGATAGTCTCACACAAGTTGTCCCTGTGCCACAACATAAGGTCCTGGGAAACTTCTCTCAGGCACAACTTTGGGACCTCATATCTAAGTAAGAGCAGGGAAAATAAGCAAGTTTATTGGAAAGGTTGTGAGGAAGCAGAACCTGAAAGTCCTGTGGTGTGACAGGCTCTGAAAAAATACACCAAGGCCCTGGGACAAGCATGCAAGTACTACATGTCTGTGTAGGGGAGGTGCCTATCTCTAAGCTCATTCTATAGCTCACATGTGAAAAACCAGCCCAGATGAATCCTGAGCTGAAGAGTTTGATCTGATGGTCCTAGTGTCCCTTCTTAGAGAGCTGAATCCTGGGGAAATGCTGTAATACTCCAGCAAGGTGAGGCACAGGTCATCCCACTTCCAGCAGGTAACACCATACCTAGAAAGTCATTAGCTGAGATCCTGTCATAATCCCAGACCTGGAGGACCAGAACAGCCGGTTCCCGAAACTCTGATTCCTCCACGGAGAAGACAGAGTCCTTTTTCTTGTAGGTGATCTCCTTCTCAGTTGGGAGATAACTGAAGCGGAAGATGAACCTCCAGTTGAAATTGCCTTCCCCAGTCAAGGAGTTAAAGTGAACATCTGTCTCCTGCTTGTCATGGTCAAGACCTTTTATCCAGCTGCAGGAGAAACTCAGTTACCCCCTACCCCTGTGAGCCAGCCTCAAAGGCAGAGCAGAAGGATGGAAGCACTGAACCCCATGGGGTAGCAGGAAAGGATCAAAGCAGAGCAACACCTGGATATCTCTGGGGGTACGACTGCCCATGCAGAGGACTGGAGTGGGCACTTCACACCAAGGCAAGGGGGAACAGAGGTTCAGAGGAGGCAAGTGAGTGTGTGGGCCAGGACAAGGAGCAGGGCAGTCAGGCTCTGGCATCCTGCTGGTTCCCACCAGACCTTTTCACGTAGATGTCACTGGAAGGCTCTCCTGTGACTGGGTTGACATCATCAAGGATCACATCGTCTGTGTTCCAGATAATCACACGGAGCTCATAGCTGTGGGAAGGACATGGAGGTAAAACACATTCCCTTGTCCCCAGTGCCTGGGAGGGCAGGTCAAGCACAGTGGCAGAGCAGCAGGACTTGAACCTTCCTAGCAGTGTGGTTTCCCTCCTCCTCCAGCCAAGCACAGCCCAGCAGTCTCACCGCCAGGCATAAACCCCATTCTGGACATTACAACCCCACAAGACAAACACCCGCAGTCAATACAGGCAGCTTTTGCAAAGCAAATCCCTGGTGCATGGGAAGCGCACCCAGCTCTACTAAGCCATAGGAGCACAGAAAATCTTAGGCAGGAAGGGATCTCTGCAGTCTCTGCTCCAAGCTCTTGCTCTAGCTTTATAGTAGGTCAATTGCTCAGGGTCTTGTCTGCATTAGTTTTTAATATCACCAAGGATGGATATCCCAGCACATCTGAGCCAATCTGTCCCTATTCTAGGGTAGCTTCGCTCTCACTGGGAAAACGTTTTCCCTGTATCCAGTTGGAGTTTCCCTTGCTACAATTTGTGTTCATTATGTCTTGTCCTTTCAGGTGCACATCTGAGAATAATCTGGACCCTCTATCTCAAAAGCACCATTAGATCCTTGGAAACACCAGATTTCCTCCTTCACTTCTCCAGGCTCCCAAGGACATCTGTCCGCTAGCCAGAATAGAGTTTGATGAGTAGCTCTGGCCTGGGTTTCTATTACCTTTATGTCCAGTGTCCTAGGTTACAATGGAAGATGTGCCCAAAACTATGTATTCTACCACCATCTTCATAAGCTGTTAAACCTGGTGGGACAGTGTTCCCCCACCTCCTTCATGACTCACGCCTGGTAAATTCATGGGGATCTCTTCTGTTGATGGGCCAGCTGTTGGCACCCGGTGGGGCACAGTTCTTTATCTCTCCCATGACCCAGCCTCCCCCCGGGAAGAGAGTTGCATTTCCCATTCCAAGGGAAGCTCCTGCCTTTCTTTGATATACATGTGTCTTTTAAACCCAGATACCAGACATTAACCCGCCCTTCCCTAAACCTTGTGCAGCTGAAGCTCTTATGGCCCACGCTGAAACACTCAGGAGAACATCCTGTAGTCAGAGCCGGAGCATAGAGGGCTGCATGCCACACTAGCACTGACCCTCAGCCTGTGCCCTGTGCCATGTCCCACCAGCCATGGCAAGGGACACTGACCCTCCCTGCAGCCCACCCGCCCCAGCCCCAACCCCACAGGAGCTACCTGACAGGCAGTCGTGGCTTGATGTTGACAGGTGGTGGTGCAGGGACATCGTTTGGAAACATGTCAATCCACATGTGCAAGGAGCCCTGATGAGAGAAAACAGCAGAGACACTTCAAAAGACAGACCACTCTCCAGCTCTTCAAGGAGCAAGGGTTTGGTCCTGCAAAGAAAGTTCTCATCAGAAAGCCACTGCTTGGTTCTCTCCATTCCCAGCACTTGAGAGTGACATGAGATTAGATTTTACACAGGGAAAAACTAAGGCTACAAAAGATTATTTATTTCTGCTCCCAAGAAAAACCATTTCACCTATACTGAATCCATTTCAAACAGAGGCAAACGTCCCTCTGTCTTAATAAGGAGCATATGGTGATGCAATGCTTAAGCAAAACCAAGAAAACTAAGAAGTGATGGGTCTGACTCTGCTCTCCCCACATGCATTCCCAATGTTAAACAAAGCCAGCATGACTGCAGAACTCTGCTTTGTTCAAACCTCCAGTACCCAAGGGAACAGGAGATTTCAGTGTAGGACATTAAAATGGTGAGTTCAGGTGACTGCACTGCACAAAACTAGGGCTGTTTCTTCTCCAGCCAGCAGTTACATCATGCCCCAGGGAGAAGCCAAGGGTACAGAAAGAGGTTCTTGCAAAACAGCAGTGATAAGAGACAGTGCAGAGGAGGCAGGGACAGGTAAGGAAACCATCACCCATGGGGGTGCATCGTGGGAGGGCTCAGAAGCAGAGCAGGTCTATTGCCATCCACACAGCATCCTCATCAGAGCAGTGCTAAACGGCCTGCAGAGACAGGAAGGTCTCTGGGTCACTGGCACTGTGAACACAACATCAATGGACAGAAGTTCCTTGAGGAAAGGGTGTCCAGAAGCATCATGAGCAGTCAGAGGGTAGATGTGCGAAAGGACATCCAAGAGCAAAGGACAACCAAGGCCAATGTCCTCACTTCATAGCTGGGCCAGCCATCCATAGACACCACTCGTCACCAACCCAGGAAGGGGACAATGCATAAGATCTACAGGACACCAGACAGGGGGCTGGAAACCAGCTGTCCAGAAGGTCCGTCCCCGAAACAATGTTGAGGCTTGGCACAGAAACACATCTCACCTGCACGAGTCCAGGGTTCTCCGGGTTGTACAAAGACCGGATTTCCACATGTTCTGGTACTAGTTTGTACCCATATCCTGGCATCTCTTCCCAGTGCTGCAGGACGTACAAAGCCTTACGTTCAACGTCCACCAACAAGTTCTCATCTGCCACTCCTCTCTTGTTCCTCACAGAGGCCTCTGCAGCAGGACACAGCCAGGGAGAAGATGAAGGCTTCTGGCCAGTAAGAGTCATGTCAGGACATCAGTCACTAGCACAAGTAACAGGACTTGATGGACTGGGAAAACAAGCACCTCTCCAGAAAAACAAATGGGGAGAAGCAGGAGGGCAAAGATGAAGAGAGTGAGTTCAGTATGTTGCAGTGATGAGAGGAATGGCAGGCAGGAAGAAGACAAGCCAAGAGAAATACCACAGAAAGGGCAGCTTCTTCCTGGCCCTAGGAAGAACATCCAAGGACATTGAGGAGGACGTGACCCTCTGCGGCAGTTTAATCCCCACATGTCTGTGGCAGTGCCAACAGATTCATGGATTAATTTTTTGCCAGAGAAGTGCTACTGGAAAGCATTACTTGCCACTCTCAAGACATGCAGCTGTGCTCTCTGTTAATGAACATTATGTGTGACTAATTGACTACTTCGGCACAGCAAAGCCAAATGGCATTTCAGGACCAAATCTTGCTGGTGGTAGAAAAGCCAGAGCCAACAGGTGAGGGCACAGTGACCCACCCACTCCTGGGTTTGTGGAGCACATCTGCCCCTTGGATATCAGTCTGAGACCTAAACCATTCTAAGCAGTGTTCAAGCACAGCAGAGGTTCACAGGGCACCAGCTGCAGCTATGTTGGAACCAGAGCCAGTTGTCGGGGAACACCAGGAGAGCACCTTGTTTCTCCCTCCCCAGCTATCCAGTGACCTGAAAAAAAGGGGAAAAGAGCTTTTGGAGGCTCCTTGCCCTCTCCTGAGTAGGATTTCTTTTCCCTTCTTTGCATAAGCCATAGAGACCACCAGAAAACTGAGGAACAGTTGCACTGAAACAAGGAGAAAGTAAAGTTGGCCGTAAACACAGATGTCCTCACTACGAGCGGGTAAGGTCAGGGATAATCCTTCCTCCAGGCTACATAGCATTGCCTTGCAGTACTCAGCCATCCACATGTGGGCCACATCTGCTCTAGTCTTTCCTTGAGGTTGGATTCAATTGCACAGGTGTTGGCCACAGCAGGGACTGGCCTTTGCTCAGGGAAGTTCTCCATCACTGCTGGTGGAGGCTGGTGAAAGGTTGATGTGTTCTTGGACATCTGTGGCCCTGGATCAGGGTTTGTAATGCCAGTTACAAGGAAAGAAAAACAGCAAATGAGAAGCAGAAGCTGCCCACAAGTTGGAGATCAACAGTAGAGAGGAGCAGTGTGGAATCACCCAAGGCACCTGGAGCCACCAGAAGCACAGAGCATTTCTGGACAAAGCCAGCTAAAAACAGGAAAGAAGACTGAAAAAACATTCCCCACCCCCCAACCCCCACCAAAAAAAAAAATACACCCAAAACAAAACAAACACACACACACAAAAATAAACCATTAAAAGAAAACCAAACAAAAAACCCATCCCCCATGCCAAGGAAAAAAAAAAAAAAAAGGAAAAAAAAAAACAACTCCAAAACACCCACAACTCCGAACAGGACTTTGTTATCTTGCTGACAGCGATCATAAGCATATGAAGGTACAGTTTTGTGACAGTGCCAGCCAGCACAATGAGCTGGCATGCGAGTGGGTTTAGTTAGTTCCACCCAGTGCCAGGGAAGCCACTTTGGTACCTAATGGCCTGGATCACATCTTCTCCAAGTGCAACAGTGTCATCCACTGAAACTAGGGCACTGAACACCAAGGATGCACCCCACAGTGACCCAAAAAACTGGGCCAGGCAGGACACAGAGTGGGGAAGCCAGCCTGGACACCTCAGGGAAGAGAGGCTGGTGGGCTCCAAGACCACCCACCAGTACATGCATTGCTAAGCACAGGCAGCTATTTAAGGGAGCAGTTCAACAAGCCCTCTGTACCTTCAGGAAAAGTCTCTGGAGGGACCTTGAATATTTTATTGTCCACTTTGATCTCCTCCCATCTGTACTCTGCAGCAGGGATTGAGTTTTCTTTGCATAAACTATCCAAGATCTGTGTGGGTTTAAAAGCATCTCGCCACATGTTGTAGCCATTTCTGCATGGACAAAGAAAACATCAAGAACTTATTCAGCTTAAGTTTCTTTTCTAGGCTGTGAAACAGCCTTCTTCCCCTACAGCACAGACTATGGCACTAGAACCCTGCTCAGATTTTCACTGGGAAAACCCTGGGCTTAAAAGGGTTAGAAAAAGGTCTTAATGAATGAAAAGCTAAACAAACTCTGTCCTGACCGCTAAGAAGCTGGACTTGGACCCCACGGAACTATTAACTTCTGAGCAGCAGAAGCAATTCTAGCAGCAGGAGAAAGTCTAGCTGCAGTTCCTAAGTGGGAAAGAGGTTTTAGCTGTGCTGGGTACTCAACTCCATGCACACAGCTAATTTTCCAGTAGCAGAATACGAGAAGTTTGCAGAAAACCAGCTGAAGACACCAGAGAATCCATATGGAAAGAGGCCAAAGGAAATCAGATGTCCTGAATGTTGCTGCTTACCAAATGCTGCCAGAGAAACTGCCAGATTTTGTGAAAGGTCAGTGTCAAGAAAGCACTCTTCTTGCAGAATACCAATGTGAAAGCAATAAAGATTTTTTTTTTTTTTGCTATATTATGCAAGGTATATTAGTTTGCAGGAGGATTTAGAGCTATCGCAGGAAGCTGGTACATGTCTAAAGAGATAGAGTTATCCATGTAAATTGCAGTGAATCTGTGGAGCACCTGCAAATGCACATTCTGTCTTGCAGAATAGAAGGAGCTCTGTTACCCACATATGGCAGGTGAGGAGAATGTCTGTGGCCCTAATGTGTCACATTGGTACCTACAAGTCATACTGGGCAGCCACTCCACAGTTGGCCCTGTGCTTGCTGTAGAACCGATTCTCCAAGTCAATCTTGGTCTCCCCAATCAGATCATCAGATCCAACCAAATCATGGTCATATATTGCCACAGTGAGTTCTGATTCCATGGGAAAGGAGACTGTCAGCTCCACAACTCTGTGCAGAATCAAACAGGGAAAATGCAATTAGCAAAGAGAATGGAAATGAAACACCATGCTCTGCTTTGATAATCCTACACAATTAAGAACTGTATCTAACAACTTAAAGGCCTCTGATAAACTTTGGTTCTCTCTAAATTCACTATGTGCAATTTTCAGTGTGCATGTTCAAACAAAGGAATTACTTTTCCAGGAATGTATGGCTTGAATAGAGAGCCTGGAGTTAGGGAAAAAGCTCTCCGGCGCTCGGTTTCCAATTTTAAATCTTGGGCGTGCTTGCCTCCTAACCCAAAACATGATGGCTCCTGATTTAGCTGGAGGCAAGAGACATGCCCAGGAGCTTTGTGTTAAAGCACAAGATTCGCCATCAGAAAGGAGCAGAAGACCTCACGTGCTGAGCCACATTCCAACCCCCAGGTTTCCACTGTTCTTATTAAGCCTGCTAGATGAAACCTTCCGCATACTCTCCAAACACGGGATTGAGCTGCTTTGGGATGTATCGCTCCTTTGTGTCCTTCTGCTGCTGCCCCACAGTCACCACCACATAGGGGTCTGCTTTGCCATTGGGGTCTGCTGGAGACAGATTTGTAGCCTGCAATATACAAGAGGTACTGTTGTACACAGCTGTGGAGAGCACCCTGCACAAGGGACGCCGCACAGGCCTGACATCACCCAAGCCTGCTTGGTCGGGTCCCTCCAGCAACTACCCTGGCAGAGAAACAGCCACTGGTTCCCACACAGATCCTCACTCTACAAGCCATTGATGCCTTCAGCTGTGGGCCCACCATTTGCTCACGATCTCAAGGCAGATGTAAGGAGCCAAGAAATGCCCATTTGGCCTTTTAGCACCTCCTCAAGCTACAAAGCATGGAAGACTCTCCATGGACAGGATGTAGGTGTCTTCCACTGGGCTGGCAGAGGCTTCAAGCCAGCATCACATTTTTCACAAGTGCCACTGCTCACATTTACTGAGCAGAGAATGGCAGAAGGTCCACAGGGAGGAGAAAGAGCACCAAGCATGACTGCCACCTCCACCAGACTTACCTTAACAATGTAAACTCTTACAAGAACCTTGATGGGTCTGTTCCTTGGAATGCCCCGGGAGACCTTGGGCTCTGTAACAGCTTCTTCAGTGGGGTAGACATAGAAGGAGCCCTGTAGAAAACACTTTTCAAGGAACAGCAGGATACAAATGGGAATATTTCAGAAAGTATTGGAGCTACCAGCTTTACCTGCCAATTAGAAAATCAGAGCCATTCCCCCACGCAGACCACAGACACCCTGTGCCCATGGGGACAGTCCTTCCCAAAGGTCCAATCATGACCATATGGCCCAGGCAATCCCTCCTTGCAATTTAGGCTGCAGGCTGTCAGATCCCTGCCAATGTCAGATCTGAACACCTCCTGGCACTCTGGACTGCCAAAGACAGAGGACACCAAAGGTTTTCTAGAGACAGCTACAGCTTCTGTAGCTCTTCAAGGATTCCTAGATGGGAGGATGATGCCTCTTTTAAATAAGTTTTGCTAATTTTAAAACCAGTGAAGCTTACTAATACTTATATGCACATTGAATACACTCAGAGGCCGCAACCAGAACGAGTCCTTTATGCTTCGTGCTTTCTCCTTGTAGCAGCTGAAAAATCTAAATTAGATAGATTTATAAGTTAACAACAGTAGGACCGCAGTACAATTGCTTCAACAGGCACGACTGGCACCCTGGCCATGCTGCAGCCCAACCTCATGTCACCCTGCACACCCACGCCCCCTGCAAGGCTTTGCTGGTGTTGGCTTGCTCTAAAATACAAGTCATAAGGATCTTCTTCCACAAGCAGCACAAATGAAACAGTACCTTGTACTTCCCCACATAATGTTCATCCTCATTTCCATCTTCATCCTCGTTTGCTTTGCCACGATGAAGGGGGAAAACACACAACCAGTCTTCAAAATTACCAAACTCATTTTCCAGCTCAGAGTTGTAGATCTGAAATAAGTAGAAAGTAATTTTGGGCCTTTTCCTGCCATCTGAAGGGGAAGAGAGTCAGAAAGACCATCCTTTCTCTGCTTCAACCATTTCACCTAGTCCTACCTTACTCCTGTATTACTCAGTGCAGGATGTTAAAGGTTTTCCTGCATGTCCCTGGGGCCAGCCGTGGATGTGGATGCACATCGCAGCTTGGCTCCAAGGTATTACTGGCTGCATCAAAGTTCAGCAATGAGGGGGCCTCAGCACACACTGCAGGTTCTCCTCCCAGCATAACTTGCACTGCAGGAAGGTGAGGAGGACATGGACAAAAGGCCAGGGCTGAAAGAGATTAGGGCACCCCAATTATCACCTGAAGGGTGGCAATGAGCTTCCTCTTCGGCTGAGCAGGTTCAGCTTCAATCACTGCCTCATCCTCGACTTCCATGTCAATGGAGGATGCATTTAAATTCCCTCCATCTAGAAATGACAGTAAGAGATTAGGAAACACTCTGATTTTGCCCATCACGCCAAGTGTCTCTACATGAAATTACCCTAGCCACAGCTTTTGCTTTCACCCAGGGCTTTGACCTGTCTCAGCAACTAGAGCTATTGCTGTTTGTAACAAGTGTCCTTCTGGCATCTCAGGTTTCCCAGCATGGCATGGCTGGATGGATGGGGGGACAAAAATTGGCACAGACCTGCCTCTCTGCCTACATGGCTGCTGTTCAGACAGGAACTGGGCAGAAACCAAATGAAGGAAGGTGGTTGGACCAGCTCACAGGTGCTGTCAGGGGAGGCACAGAGAAGAGCTCACCCTCCTCCTTGGATGAGTGCTCATTTGCTGGCCTGCTGGTTTGGGTGGCTAACCGAAGCATCACTGCCACTCTTGGCACAGCTAGCTGAGCCTGGAAAGACCGTGTCTAGACCTTTTTCAGGGGCACCACCAAACCAAGGACAGAATGGGTGTGTCTTTGTCCCATTTCCCAAGGCTTCAGATCCCTTGGGTGCTAATGGCATGCAGGTACCCTCAAGCCCTCTCCTTAAATTGTTGAAAAACATCATTTTTATACTTCGCACTTTCCCAGGTCAGAGCTATATGAGTCACTGCTTACACCTCTGCAAACCTGAACCTACAGCTGTAACACTGTTCTCAGATCATAAAAAGATTGTTTTTACTGTCTTTCTGTTACCTCTGTTACTTTCTGTTACTTGATTCACCTGTACCGCAGGTGATCAAAGTGATGCCCAGCTCCTGGACAATTTTCCCTGTCCACTATCCGCTCTCCATTCCACCACAGCTTCCTGGTCTCACACAGACAATTCCATTATCCCTGCAGATAATTTTTCTGCATTTTGCTCACACAGGAAAGCATTGTGCTTGTGTTTTCCCACTCCTTTACTTGCTAAATTGCCTGCCCTCTCCATGTTGTCCTCCCCCTCCCCATTCCTAACCACTCCCTCGGGTTCTCCCCATTTGTTCTGTGTCCTAATCCTGCTCATGTACTGCCCCTGTGCCCTGAGACCATTAGTCCATGTGCTCTCCCTGGCCTCCTCATCCCCACATAAAATCCAGCCCCATACCATGTGCTGGCCTCTCCGCCTTGGGGAATCAGCCTGTGCTGGTCCCTCTCTGCCTGGGGGCTCCAGCTTGTCGCCACGGGGCTCTCTCTGCCTCTGACAGCCATGTGAATAAACATCCTGTGAGGTGCCCCCGCAGGGAGCCTCCTCGCCTCCTTTAT
>VYZQ01041926.1:0-33422 GCA_013400655.1 Mystacornis crossleyi | reverse complement strand
GTCCCTACTCTCAGGTGAGATTATCAAAGATGGGTGTTTTTTTCAACTCTACTCACCAGATTTTTAATCTGAAGTTTGCTTCAAGAAATCTTGAATTAATATATGGAACATATTGTTGCCTTTACTAGGACTTCGTGGCCCATATTGTATCTGAAGTACTTGCAGATTAAATTTACAGATTTCTGTGCCCCGGAGGAAGAGTTTGTAGTGGAAAGAGGAATGCATATTTGTATTTTTAATGTTAACTAATGAGTATTCATCTCAATGGATTATGTTTCTGCTCATTCAGATATTGCATGGCTTCCCGTGGAATCACAGCAACTGACACAAGATTGCAACCTCCTAATAACAGTAATTCATCATCCTAAAACAGGAGAAATCAATCACACTGGATTTTGTGTGTGAAGTTGAAAATTTACACTAACTTTCCCTGTAGGTTAGATGTGCAGATAGTAGTGACAGACAGAGTCTGGTCTTGTTCATTAAGGTGTTCCACTTTTTCCAAGAACACCAGAAGAACCGAGAGCACTGATAAACCCAGCTTCATTATCTTCAGCATCCACCTCCTTTCTTCTACTTTGTGTTGTGCAAAAAACATAACAGTAAACAGCATCATTGTTGTAGCCAAGGTTACTAAGAAATCAGCTATCTTCTGAAATCTGTTTAGAATCCCCTTGCCTTTAAGGCACATTGTCTCAGACTCCATGTACTAAGACACGGATGGTATCCACTGTATCTGTAAGAAATGTCATCACAGCTCTAATCCCAAAGCATCACACAAGAAACAGAAATACCTCGATTCTATTTGATTATTCAGTTAAGTTGAATTAACAGCTGTACCTAGGCATAAAGAATATAATCAGATGTTTCTTTATACTCTGTACAGCAGCAAAGGGAAGAGAGAAGATGGATACTGCCAGAAGAATCCTGGAATCGACATAAGTACCATGTGTATTTATTCCTTAACTTCCCAGAGACCCATGTGTAACATCCTAGAAGAAACGGATGTGTGTGATTGGATAAAGCATCAGAGAAATTAATAGGCAAAGGAAATTAGAAGAGTCATGAATAATAATTAAAAGAAGCACTAAGGGAAAGAACATAATGAAAGGAAAGAGTAACTACCCAGGTTATTTGCTCACTGGGCTCTTCTTCTGCCTTGTTAAAATCTGCCATTTCTCCCTGGAAGTGCTGAGTGTTTTTAAACCTTGAGTAAATCTGAGAGCTGCCAGAGTCTTAAGAGCTGGTCCCCTTCTGCTTTATGGACAGTGTCACTGCCTCAGCAAGGCTAAATAAAGTTTAAATTAGTCAGCAGGGTGTCAGGGCTGCTATTGCCAGACAGTGCCTTTCACATGGCCCACTATTCTTTCTTTTTAGTCTTGTTCTCTCATTTTCATCTTGTTCTTGTATGCAAATTTTCTTCTTCAAGCTTTCTTTTCCCAGTGTTATAAATTTTGAAGTACATCTGTGGCTTTACAAGTTGTTCTCAGAGCCCTGTGGTAGGGATGTCACTGCTATCCTAGATATCAGGGTAGTGAAGGATTTTTTGTTTTTTTTTAAAGAAAAACTGAATAATGTAGGTCCTCTGGTCCAACTCCACTGCTTAAAGCAGTTACATTAGGTTCCTCAGCACAGTCAAATCCTGAGTATTTCCGAAGAGGTTCCAGAGCCCCTCCGGGATGCTTGTAACTGTGCTGGTTGGGTCTTATGGTGAATTTTTCTCTTTATACCTGATTGGAGTTTTTCTTGCTGCAGTTTCTTTCTGTGCTTCTTGCCTTTTCCATATTCACATGAATGGAGAGTCTGGCTGTATTTTCTAGTGGGTGTTCATAGATATAGTTGAATTGAACAGATCATTCCTTTCTCTTCTTCAGGCTGAAAAAATTCCTGCCCAGTTGGCTTTTCCAGGCACCAAGACCAGGCTGGATGGGGCTCTGAGCAGTCTGGTCTAGCAGAAGGGGTCCCTGCCCATCACTGGAATGAGATGATCTTTAAAGTCCCTTCTAACTCAGTTCATTCCAGGGTTCTATGATTATTTGCTCCATCCTTTTAATCATCTTGGTGACCATTTGCTGGGCTCAGTGTAGGGTGACTCCAGGGCTGCAGCAATCCATCCGTTCTCTCCAGTACTGGACACTGGCTCCTTCATGTCCTCCCTCTTTCAGGCTGCTCACCTCTAAGAACATTTACAGGCTATGTTCCTTGTAAACAAATCCGTGCAGGAAATGCTGTGATGGAAGCTTTTTGCCACCACTGATAATATTTCTGCAGGGTAGTGCAGAGGATGCTCTGCAGACGGGTCAGTCCATGTGTGCCTGCACCCAGCTTTTGCTCACAAACCTGGGCAGCTCAGTGATGAAGGGATTGCAACATTTGCCAGGTAACTAATAATTCCTCACCTGAGACTTTATTTCATGAGGCACTTTGGTAGCCATTTGCTGCCTGATGCTCATTAGCAGCAAAGTGAGAATGCTTCCCTGCAAAAACACTGGATAAAAGAGCTATGCTCTGCCCTTACTAATCTGCACTTGCAAGCTGAGAGAGAGAATATCCAAAGTACTCCTGTATTGCTCCAGAAGACAAGGAGTTCACAAACAGTGGACTGCAGCAGTGAGGGAAATCAACTACCCATTATTTTACTTATTCTGCCTCAGAGCAGTCATCACTTTATCAAATAGTTTGTTCTATTATATATTCAAAATATCTTTAATAAGTGTAAGTTTCAGGGCCACCTAACTGTGACAACTTGGTGTTTCACACAGCCCTCATCCCCAAGGAGCCCCTATTTCTCTGATGTGGTCAGTTGGTTTCCAACAGGTCTGTATGAACCTGCCATCTGCAGTACAGGCACAACCCAAGGGAAATAAAATAATTCACAATGTTTCAGACTGGCTGTCCAATATTTAACACTATAGGCAGTATCTTCCTGGTTACCAGGAACTTACACTGTGCTTTCTGAAGATAATTATTTTTAATTAAGGGAGAACAGACATTACGTTAATTTGTGTAGGAGTGCATTTTATTCTAAAATTTCACAGAAAACTGGCTATGGGTTTGTTTCTAAATTAAAATTTTTGTGAACAACAGCAAATGCAATAGATTAAATGGCAAAAATATTTCTAAATGTCTTATCTCTAGCATGGTTTCATCAAGATTATATTACACAATTACTCATCTGTTTCTTTTATAATACAGTGGGGAAGAGGAGGCAAAGAACTCCAAATAATCATTGAGAAAAATGTTATTTAAATACTGTCAGGAAAAATATAATTAGTGAAGGGATTGTTCCAAAATATGATAGAACTAAAATAAAATCAGTGACATTTCACCAACTGTGAACATTATTATTCTAGACTCACAAAATATTTTTTAAAGAGACATTTTTAATTTAAGGCAAAGTGATTCCATTACATGCTTACGTCTATCTCTTCCCTAATAAGGAATATGTAATTTGAGAGCAAACAGTATCTGAACTGACCTTATGATTGCATTCCATAAACTGTTTTTAATCCAAAAACTAAAGGCAAAGGGAATAAAGTAATTTTTTGAGGACACTATAGGAAAGCAACAGAATGGGGTAAAAACTGATAGTGGGAAGGGAAAGAAAGGAAATTTCCTGACTTCTAGGAAAAACAAGGAGACTGAATGGTTTCCTATGAAAAGAACTAATTTATTGTAATATTTTTATCAAGGGTTTTCAGGAAAAAAATTAATCCATCATACCTTTTCTTCCTAATCTGTGAAATTTCACTATAGAAGAATTTATCCCATTGTTACTCAGGGTCATTCCAAAAACTAGTAGGGCAGACATTTGGAGACTAAGCATTTTTCAACAGAATCATGTATCATGCAGGATATATCACTTCCAGATTTATCAGAAAGGCTGAAGAGCAGCAGGGATGTCTGCCACATCTGCGTAAAGTCATTTTGTTCAATCTGAATCTCATATGTGGAGAAAAAGCAAATAACAGAACTGCTGTAGCAGGTACAAAGGAAGTCTGAAAAGCAAGAAAGCTTCACTGAAGTAACATCTCATATTCTACTCAGATCCTGCCTTTAGTTTTTCTCAAAACACAGGGCTACGAAACAGTTTAGATCTGCCCACTGCTCATATGCTAATTCTTTACACAGCTGGAAGGTCATTCTTCCAAAGTTCAGGATCCTGACTCTGCTCCTCACCAGGCCTATGTTCCTCAGGATCACAAACTCCCCAGGGCACAGTCTCTACAGCCCAGGCTGCTCCACTCTTAACTTCTGATGAGCTTATTTGTGTATGTGAGCACCAGGTCCAGTAACACTTCTCTGGTGGTACCTGGACCAAGAAGTTGTCCTCCACACTCTCCAGGAGTCTCCCAGATTGCTCACAGCCAGCTGTGCTGCTCTCCCAGGGGACTGAAACCCCCACCAGATGAGATCTTGAGGGAGAGATGCTTCTGTAGGTGAAACGAGAGAACCAACAGGGCCCGCAGGTCAGATCCCTGGAGCAGACCCCAAGCATAAGTTGCCCTCTGTTGGTTTGGTCTTTGATTTGTGCCCACAGGCTCTCAACCTGTTCCTGGCTGTTCTCAGATGCAGCTCTTCCCAATCAATCCATTCCTTAACATAGAGCACAATGCACACACACCTCCTTCTACCCCAGCTCTGTAAATATACCTATTTATAGGTATTTCCCTGCTGCTTCCTAAAATGTTGGTGTTTCATGGCTCCCCTCTGACACTTGGGAGTACATCCCCTTTCCCTGCCAAATCTAATTTAAAGGTCTGCTTCTAAGTCCAGCCAGAAGGTTGTAGCCAGATATAGGTTGGTCTCTTCTCCTGGGTAACAAGTGATAGGACAAGAAAACAGCCTCAGGTTGTACCAGGAGAGGTTTAAGTTGGATACAAGGAAAAATTTCTTCCCCAAAAGGGTTATCAAGCACTGGAGAACAGGGTGTTCAGGGAAGTGATGGAGTCACCATCCCTGGAGGAATTTAAAAGACATGTAGCACTTGGGGACATGGTATAGTGGTGGTTCTTTTACACTTGCACCAGGGAGACAACTGGCATTTTGTTTCGTTTACAGCTTTGGGGAGTCTGGCCACTTTGTGCAGAGAGCCCCTGGGACCTCATTCCTCAGGAGGGTTTGCACTTGGTGTGATGATGCCGAGGACCTGCTGAACTGGGTGGGACAAAGGCTGGAGCTTCCAGCTGGGAGATGTCACTCTGGTGGCTATGACATCACTGGGGACAGCTCACAATGGGAGCTGTCACCAGGGCCATTGCCATCTTGTCAGCCAGGAGATGAGGCTCTGGTGGTTGTGACATCACTGAGGACAGGGCACAATGGGACTCATCACCAGGGGCATCCATAGGCAGCCTCAGCCCCATTGCTACTGGACTTGAGCAACTGGCAAGTCGTCATGCAGGGGGAAGGCTGGGCTGGATGGGGGACCAGGGTGATGCCCAAGGGTGTTTCTAACCCAGAGGGAGAGCTGAGTGCCCAGAGAGACTTTAAGGATGTGCTGGGTGCCCTCAGCTCCCTACTCCCTCTCACCCTGATGAGCCCCCTTTCCTCTCACCTCCTTCAGGCCATGTGCTTGGTAGCGACGCTGTTTCTGCTTCTGCTGGCTGTCCAGCCTGTCCTGAAGCAGGATCACACGAAAGATGTGGCCATAGCCAGAAAGATGCTGGAGCGTGAGGTGTATCTGCATCAGGAGATGATTCGCCTGCTCCAGGAGATTGAGGAGAGTGCAGAGGAAGACATGCTCCTTTCCACACTGCAGTGGCAGTGTCTGTTTTGGACAGCTCTTGCAGCCCTGGTTCTTGTCACTGTGGCCTTCTGGACAGCCAGGCTAGGGGTGCTTCATGAGCCTCCTCAATTATTCACAGCCCGCTGTTCTGGTCTTCCATGGGATGTCTCTGAGTTTGAAATCAAGCTGATACTCGATGAGCCAAAAGCTTCCGGGAGCTGAAGCAAGAAACTGTTGTCAGTGGCCTCTAGTCTATGATTCTTTGAATCATTTGTGAACCTCCACAAGGTTAAATAGATCTGTGAAGAGCCAGAAGGCACAGGTTTCTACGTGGTGGCAGTGGTAATCTGCCAACGGATTCCTCCCTTTGGAATAATAAAACCCTATGGATTTCTCTCTTTTTACAAGTGTCATCACAGTGTCATCTCTTTTCAGGCAGTCCAGTCTCCCCATCTCTGCTGTCATAATGCATGTGTGAATCTGGAGATTTGCACTTTTCCGGGGATATCATTATATGAGAAACAATACTTGGTGTGAAACCCAGGGGTGGGTACTTGGGCACACGGAAATATCAGCACTGCAGGCTATGAGCAATGCAGATCTGTGACTCCTGTGTAGCCTTCTTGCCAGCTTTTGGAACATATTGCTCTGCAGGCATGGCATTGCCACTTCCAGCAAAGCCAGAATGATTCCACAGGGATCAATGTGGAGACTTGTGGAGCTGCAGCTCCTGGTTACAGAGATGCTTTTGGCCAGCAGGAGATGAACTGCAGAAAGTGGCAGCAAGGACGAAGCCATGCTGCACACCAGGCTGCTGTCATGCTGGCTCAGGTCAGGATGTGCCCAGTGAGGTTTCCACTCATCACCTCAGGATGGCCTCTCAAGGGAGCTGCCCCCAGCTCCTTTCATAGCCCTAAGGTGCTGCCAGAATCAAGAGTGTGGGGTTTTGCTCTTCTCCGACCTCCTCTTTTATCTCAGGCCCTCAGGAGGATGACGTTTCAAGACAAGGAAAGGAAAGGGTTTGGACTGCTGTGTAAATAAAGACCAACCTATTGGAAACCTTAAGTAAGGGTTTTCATTAAGAAATCTTCATTAAGAAATTTTCACTAAGGGAGAGTGCTGCTGTAATGAGAAGGTATCTTAAAGGACAACCCAGCTAGTACAGGGTATAACAAATGTCTGCAGTAACAAACAGCAAGAAACCTAGGAAAAAATCCCAGGCTGTGTTATTCCATCCCTTTAACACCTTCAACCTTGCTGCTGGAAAAGGATCAGATTCCTTTTTCACCCCAGAATATACACCTCAATTGAGATTTTATTTTGCGAGACAGAATGTGCAGGGTACAGGATTGTTTGTGACAACAGCAAACTCAAATGTTGGTAATGGCCTTTCCAAAGAGAACAGACCCATTCCCCTGCTCCAATTTAATGTGGAGTCTTGTCCAGCTCCATAGCCCTGGCACAGATGGGGGAGCAACCCCTGAAGGGATGCTGTGACCCAAGAGGGGATGCTGCAGCCCATGAAGGGATGCTGTGGGCCACAAAGGGATGCTGCAGCTCATGAAGGGATGCTGCCTGCTCCTGGCAGCAAGTTGCCATGACTACAAGGTGAGGTACTTTGGGGCGAAAAAGGAAAGGATGAACTCTGGCCGGCCTGCCAGTTTGCAGCCTGCCCTGGGAGCCACGCTGATGCTTTGTGTGGAGAGCACAAGGGTAGCAGAAGCTCCAACCCCTCAAAAAGCCACAGCCTGTGCCAGGGCTCCCAGCTTTGCTGTCAGATGCAAATTTAGAAAAGGAAAAAATTATTAATTCGAACCTGACTAGTTCATTTTCTCATTCCTCACATACACTCCTTAGCCTTTCAGGCTTAATTAAAAAGGAGCAGAAAGGTTATCCTGGCAAGGGGAGCCCACAGCATTTTCCTCACAGCAAACACCAGATTTTCTCCTGCAAAGAGGGGAAAACAGCCTGTGTGTCGTGAGACAGCAAAGTGTCTGCTCCTTCCTTATGCTGGGTGTCCAAACCTTGTGCTGCTGATCTTCAGTGATACATATTCAAGACTGTCATGCTTTGTTGAGGTTTTCTTTTTGTTTTGGTTGGGTTTTCTTTACTATTCCATTTTAGAATATTTTGAGTACTGTGAAAAATGCTCCAGGGAATTGGAATATTACAAAAAATTAAGCACTGAAACAGTCTCTCCAGGGAAATGTCTAAGTCACTATCCCTGGAAGTGCTCAAAAAATGAGTATACATGGCACTTCAAAAAATGGTTTAGTGGGCATAATTGTATTTGGTTAGGGCTGGCCTTGATGATCCTGGAGGTCTTTTCTAACCTTAAGGAATCTATGATTTTATGACTGGCTTGAGCTTACATTAGTTGACAGTTCAGCTGGACATCTCTTGGCTTGTTTGCTTCTGATAATCCTTTGGTCATGCCTTCACTGCAGGACTGCTCTCCAGAAGTCCTTCCTGGGGGCAGGTTCTGGGAATGGCCAGCTTTCCCCAAAACTATGATAAAGAATGATGGAGAAAATCTGATTATTGCACTGCAAAGAGCCTTGGGGACTGTAACTCAGGCACACCAGGCACACAGACAGGAAGGACAAGATGGTCTGAGGGGTCATGGGCTGCTGGTCACTTAGGCAAGATGCTCAAAATGGACAGCAAATAACATCAAAGGCACTGAAAAGATATTCCCTATTGCTGTGCTGAGTTGGAATTCACACCTCTAAAGCAGTCAATTATCTGTATGTTTTCATAAATAAATTGAAAATAGTAATTTTTTGTGCTAAGCTTTTGGACCACACTCCATATCAATGGCCACCGTAGCACCGAATGTGGAACTGCTAAGGCTCATGTCCAGCTTTTTATCCACCAGAACCCCCAAGTCCTTCTCCGCAGGGCTGCTTGTGGATTTTCATGCTGTTCAAGTGAAGCAAAAAACAGAAACAAAGACCTTTTTAGAAAAAAGGCATGTGGTTCTGTATGCCCTATTTTTCAAACTCACGTAACTGCAGCACTTCAAATCCTATTGGAAATAATTTATACTGTAGAATTGCAGAAAAGTGATGTAGGCAGAGTTAAAATGGAAGATAAAAAATTCTGTGAGTTTGAGGACTCACTATGAATCCTAAAGGAAATGGCAATTCAAATTGGAAAAATCCATCTTGCAAATTTCTGGAATATTCATTGCTTCAGATCTATTGTATCTTTTTTCTGGGTGGTTTTTGTATTAATTTGTCAATAATCTGTTGCTCATAAATGTAGCCAACAAAGGTAAGCTCAGAATTTTAATTTATGGTTTTTTTCTTTTCCTCTTTATGAGGAATTTTGTGGAATTAGACCTCGGGAAATATTCTACCTGTCCTTGTAAAAATATTACTGTTCCATTCAGTATTTCACATGGTCAGTACAGCCTCATCTCTGTCAACAGGACCAAACTACACCAAGGCATTGCTTCTCAGGCTGTGAAGGTGGTCATGATCAAGTAATACCAACTACCAACTTCACTCAGAAAAACTGCAATTATTTTCTTCTGCCTATTAAATACTGCACGTTACTTGTGTTCTCTAAGAGAAAGACTGTGACTTTGTTGCATTTTTTGCTAAATCTTTCTAAGACTCGTAAATACACCAGTATTTCCACAATGCAATATTCATAGAAGGTACTCTGTTTTCTTGCAAGTTGTACTTCTCCAAAAAAGATAAAAAACCTTTCCTATTTCACAATGTTTTGATTTGTTTGTTTGTTTGTTTGTTTCATTTTGTTTTGTTTGCTTTATTTGAGAAATATATGTCTGTGGCAAGGCTGGTACCTGTTCTTTGTGCTCGTTACTGAAGGACTGCTTTCAGGAAATGCAGCATCCAGGACGCCCATAACTTTTTAACCAGAAAGTATTTGGGCACTAAAACCCAGCAACAATGGAAAGTGACTTATTGTTAAACTTGAAAACAGCAAGCACTTTGCCCTTGATAAGTACTTCCTTGAACATCAACTGGTAGCATTCCAAGGTACCATTAAATTAATGCTGGTTTTCTCACAAGGAAAAAAGGGCACCATGCTTTCCTTTTACTACAAAATAACATAGTTTCGCAATGAGGCAGCCAACTGATAGCAATCAGGAGAGATAAATAAGAAGAATTTGCTACTTTTTTTATTGTATCACTTGTTCAATGAAGCCAGCTGCTGCTGCTTTTTCACTTTACTCTATTTCTCAAGATAAAGTCACTTAACCTTCTCTACTAACTTTAATTTCCTGAGTAGTCAATGCCTTTTAAACAGTGCAGTGCTGGTCTTCTGTAGCCAATGTTCTTTCAAAGTACTGTGAATCACAGAGCTAGAAAAGGCAGATGTGCAGGGAAAGTGACATATTTTGCTGTCCTACTTATGGCTCAAGTCAGGGAATAAAAGTAACGAACAGGATATAATGCAATATGGGAACACCATTGTCATTCAACAGCAAACTCCTTTCACTATTTACAATAAGGTTTAATGTACTCGTGGATATAACAAGTGAGTGGCAAGCCACCAACAAAGGAGTTATTTTGTACCTCTGAGATGCCATTGATGACTCTGACCTGGAGCAGCTGGTGAGGGTGTATTTTCTAGGGACATTTCACCAGCTGGAAATTACTGTACAGGAACATGTCAGCTGCAGTGAGGAATCCATGCACATAATGCTTCAAAAGGTTTTCCTAGAACCTTTTATTTCAGCACAAAAAATGTGTACCATGAATGCCCTGCCAGCATTGTAATTTTTTTAGCTAGAGTTCACCTCAGGCAGTCAGGGAGACATATTGCTTCAAATTTATAGAGGAGATATGACTGGTTTCTTGGAGGAGCTGTTGACTCTCATCACACCTACTGAGGTCTTGGTCCCAGACACAGCACGACTGCAGATGTACTGCATGTACAGGAGGATTTGAAATGCTAACCCACAGCTAAATTCACGTGTCCACTCTTAGAAAGCACTGGTCTCAGGTGGGAGTTGGCACTAATAGATGAGGGATGATGAGGAGCATGTTTTCACACTTCCTTTCAGCTTTTACTGCCTACAGGTGTGTTTACTGAGAGTCACTACAAAGTGACTTTAAATTCACCTGTGACTTTACCCTAATGCCACTCACAGTTGGATATCACATCACACCTCCTCAACAGCCAAGCCTCCAGACTTCAAAACCCCACAGCAGGGAATGTGTGCTCAGTCCTTGTTACCCTGAAGGATCATTATTTCAGCTGAAAGTCAGTTGCATCCAGTGACAGAAATAAGCTCCACATCTGCTGGAGTTTCTGAGCAGGGCACAAAAGTTCCCTCATTATCTACTAAATGAGAGGTGGATCTGACCAGAGACAACAACAAAAGCATGTCCCCTCTGGAAAGAGTTGTCTAATTGACAACATTTTCTTTCCTTTGGCAGTACAGAGGAGTACAGCCATGAAAACCGCCACAGCAAGTCACTGCAATGATTCCCCTCGTAATCTCTGCAAATAAAGAGGGACTTGAATACCCTCACCTTTTTTAGCCAAAATCCCAGCAGATCCTCTTGCCGTTAACGTCATGTAAGAGGATAACCTGCCTCTGGCTTCTCAGATTCTTCTTAGGCTATTCATGCTCTTCCTTTTCTCCCTCTACAGGGATATCAAGAATAAAATATGAATGAGCACTCTTCAGAACAAAATTGGCTGAAAATGGGATCTAGGGATAAGCAAATATCAAGAAAGTTAAATTCACACATCTCTTGGATATTTATTGGCTTCTCATGGATAAGAGAGCTGGTTTAAGTTGGGAAAACTTTTCAAGGAATAATTACTTTTGTTTACAATAGCCTGTGTGAGAGGGCTAGAATATCTTTGCAGCCTAGATCTTCCCAAAGATAACGATTATAAGACTATACATGGCAGTCCATAACAGTTATTTTTTATTAAAATATTTGAAAATGCATGTTGAGATATCACTTTGGTGAGTGTTGAGAGTTTAACGTTGTTCAAATTTTATCGCCTTAGAGGAAGAAGTAAATTAAACTGTTCCCACAGTGTTCTCACAGTCACTTCTATTAGTCAGAGGCAATCCCTTGAAATTTTGGTAGCACAGTAGTTCTCAAAGCACATGATACTACTGAATACCAAATTATGAGGTATCCATACTCTGATAATATTTGAAAGAGTATCTCGTATACTTCCTGTGCTGCCTTCCATGGTCCAGCCTGAATCTAAGCAGTTCCAGCCTGTCATATCATCTCTTCACATGTCTTGCTCTTAGAGGTTGCCAGCATTATTTGTGTTGATGCACCATCCCAGGGGTAGGGAAGGGAGCAAGAGAGCTTGTGATCAGATAAAGAATTCTGTATCACAAGTAGAAGGGCAGGGTTCCAGTGCTCCCAGTTCAACCTCATGGTGCAGCTTCCAATGCAGAATGAAGTCCCCAGGAAGGGTCCCAGACTTCTGCTGAAAGAGAGTCTCTAACCCACCATCATCTGCTCTGAAACACCACTGAAACCTGCCCAGTGGCACTGTGACATTGTCTGAAAGAATAAAAATGTCACTGATTATAATTATTACTCATGGCCTTTAGGACAGTAATCACATGAAAAGCTTGGATGATCCACATCTTGTCACTGCAGGGGTAACCATACTCCAAATTCCATCACAGTGCACATCCCTCAGCCACTCCCTGCAGCCCCATAACATCTGCACTGGGGCTGAGTAAGGCGTGAGCTCTGTCCTATCTCCTGGCAGAGACACACCATGGATGGGCTGGATCCAGATGTGTTCTGTTGGCTCCATTCCATCTGGAGTACCACGTGTCACCACTGGTGCAACCAAATTGTTAATTACTGTAATAGCAGTAAAAATTATCAATAAAAGGTCAGGAATATTTTGTTCCTGCAAGGAACTACATCAACTGCAAGCTGTCAAATCTCTCCCTGCAAAAGCAGCATGCACATGAGATACCTGCAGCCTCCAGGCTTTGTGCCTTGTTCTCTTGAGCATTTTTCCTTTTGGGAAAAAAAGTTGCCAATAAACTCAATCCTGTTAAATGTGGCATGCAGCAGATTATTGAAGAATGACCTTAGGAAAAAAGATTGCACAGTTAAGTACCTGAAACCACATACAAAGGGTTCTATACCTTCACATAAAAACTAAACTTAGCTTACCGATTGCCAGGAGCAGTCATAGCAAGGAAGGATCACTCCAATCAGGAACCCTTCCTCACATTTTTTCTTGGACATAAATTATTGATCAACATTAGAAACAAGATATTTTTCTAAGTAGAATTTTATTCTAAACTATTTATTAACTCATAGGTGTTAGGATTCATAAATCATGGTTTTTTAACACACTTTCTGGATGAAGGAACAGTCTGCATTTGTTAGGAGAGAAAGTGAATTTGTGAAAGGAGCAGGAAGCTGTCATGCTTAGTCCAGGGCTGCTCACATCTGATACTTTGCAAACATTCAGAAATTTTGCACAAATGGCCCACATATCCATTTTACATGGAAGACATCTGAACAACAACTTCCACAGAAGTAGAACACTCCATCACGCTGGTGATGTTCCTTTCCAGATTTTACAGTATTGCCCAACTAAGTAGGAATTCATGCCTAAGTTTTCCATTGCAAAACACTTCTGGTCCAAGAAAATATTTAGGCAAGTCACACAGAAAACTAACACTGTTCATTGCAAAAAACTCCAAGTAAATATATGATTCAGCAACACATAAAAAGATGTTTTGCCAGCACATACTGAAGTTAGATGTAATGCATTACCATTAAGGAAAGGATGTGAAGAAAGGATGTGATAAAAGGCAAATAAGTGTCTATCAGGCAGTTTTAGAGACACAGAATAATACAATAATGTTGTTACATTTAGTGTTTCTTTTCCAAGCCTCATGTTATTAGCTGCTTGCGAGGTGCAGTTTTTCAAGGCAAAATGTACTTCTCACTGATAATCTTAGCTTTAAATTGAAAATTACGTTTAATTTTTTAATTTTTTAAAAAATAATAACAATAATATTAGCTGTAGGAAGTTTCTATAAGTGTGTTAAGGGACTTTAACACACCATGAAACCTTCCTCTTCTCCTGACAACACTCTGCTGAAAGGCCCCAATGCCTGCAAACAATATCTCCAGTTTCCTGTGCCTGTGCAGCCAGCAAGAACTCCAAGGATGCCATTTCTAGCTGCTGCTCCTGTTGTCATGGAAACAGGTGTCAGAAGTAGGTACTTTTAAACTAATCACAGTTTCATGTAAAAAATGAGAAACTGTGATTATGTATGAGTGTCCCCCCTCTTCTGTTTTTTTTTAAAAACGATCTTTGATAGATGTTTTCCCTGCAGCAATTATTTGCTATATTTTTGGTGCACTCGCTGGAGTGAGAGCTAACGAGTTCCAATCTGTGCATGTGCGAGGAGCTTGGTACAGTCTCCAGGTAACAAATTAACAGTCCTTATCATATCTTTGTATAATTGATGTAGTATGAATCTGCTAGAGCTACTGCAATTGTTTTGAAATTCTAATCTATTTTAGCACATTACTGAACCCAAAATCCAATCAGTTGCTCCTAGTTATTTCCTGGCTGCTTTTTTTTGCTGAAGTTTGACTAGTGTCATACCATAATAGATTGGCTTTCTTCACTTGCTGAGTATCCAAAAGTCACTTCTATTTGGATCAAGTCTGGCTAAGTCCCACCAGCCTCAGCCAGTCTGGTAATATCTACTGGCCAGTGGAAAGAAGAGCAGCTGCAAGATGATCCATGGTTTTTTTGGCCCAAAAGGCAATACTGGTCTCATTTTCAAAACCGAGTCTGCTTCTCTGGGCGATTTTTTCCAATAAGCTGATCTAACAGAGGAGACAACCAGCTAGCCAGAAAGAAAAACAGTGCAATTCTGACTTCTGTGATGATATACAAATTTAATCTAGGACATTGTGGGTGTGAAATTGTCCATCTAATCTAAATGTAGCTACATACCTACAAAGAGAATTCTTAGATTGCAAAAAACCCAAAATCATAAGGGGAAATGAACCACCTGAATTACTAAGTAGGCAGGTGCAATCCATATAACAGGAGCAAGTAATCATGGCTTAGTATCAGAAATAAGAGGTGTGTTACTGGAAATGCAGGATAACTAAAACAGGGAGGACACAAGGAACCTAATTCATAGGTAAAATTCTTATTTGCCAGAAGAATTAACCAGGTTTTCATACAGACACCATTATCTCTCTACCTGCTACCCGTCCAATCATACAGTTCCACCTGACAAAATGTGAGGATTGTAAGACCCACAGGAAGATGTCAGAGACCTCCTAGATGTGATGAAGACAGTACTAGTTAAGCAAGAAACCACCACATCTTGATGATTACAGGCTCATATGTGTCTTTCAGAGATAAAACTTTTGGTGAGACCCTTACACTGAGCAGCAGCTTCCTTAAGCAACCTGGACAGTCAGAGGAGATAAGGGCTACCGGGCTACAGTAATATAAAAGATAACAGGAACTCTGTAAGTTTGCAGCTCTGGTGACCAGCAATGGGACCCAAAGCAATGGCATGAAGGCTCATCAGGGGAGGTTTAGGCTGGAGGAAAGGTTTTTCACACAGAGGGTGGTCACCCCAGGGAAGTGGTCACAGCACCAAGTGTGAGAGCTCAAGAACTGCTTGAACAACGCTATCAGACACACGGTGTGATTCTTGGGGTGTTCTGTGCAGGGTCAGGAGTTGGACTCAATGATCCTCCCTCACAGTTCCCTTCCAACTCAGGATATTCTATGATTCTATGAAAATTCAACCTGGGCTGTTGGAATTTTGAACTGAAAATCCAGGCAGAACAAGAAAAGGGTGTTTTTTCCTTAACCTTGAGCCAGTTCATCATGCAAATGTATAGCAAGTGATCAATCAACAAATTATCTGCCACCAAGGGGTAAACTGCTTAATATCCTGTTCAAACCTCTCCAGATGCTGGAGGAAGGGAGCAGTTAAAATAAACTGCCTTCTGTAAAAGAGCAAAGTCCTACTCCTTCGAAAAGCATAAGAGTTGTTTCTCATGAATTGTGCTCTTCAGGTGAAAAGCAAATGAGAAGTATTAAGCAAGTTATCATTTGAGTGTAAATGAGGAAACAATTTCTGGCATTCAGGCTGCTGCTAGGGAAAGCCTGCAATGCAGATTGCAGTGCTTTAAAAGCCCGATGACAAAAATCCAGAAGAGGCATGATTGATAATCATTTTTCACTATCATGACTAAAACTAATCTTACAGAAGGCCCAAATGATGATTTTTTTCCCCTACTTCACCAAGTCTCTGAAGAATCTGTAATCCACAATGCAGCAGACCAATATTTATTCTATAGATCTCCCCCTGAAGGCAGTGTGCTTTCAGCTGCCAGGCAGGTGACTCATTACATGCTGTGCTGGTGGCTGTCCCACCGCCAACACAGGACCCTGCCCCTCCCTCTGAGGGAAGGGGAGGCTGCTGGCCCTGCACCACACCTGAACAGTCCTGACCAGGCCCGTCAGGGACCGCAGCCCCTGCCCAAGCTGAGTGTTACTCAAACATGGCCCCAGTCCAGTCTCAGGCCCGGTGTCCTGGGCAGAACATAGAGCTGTGCTGTAGGTGGATGGACCCCAAGAATGCACATTTTAGCTTGTCTGCAGCCTATCTTTGTCCCTGTATCCTAGATGGACTTTGGACCCAGGTAGTAACCCTGTCTATAACCCTGTCTCCATTTGCTCCTGCTCCCAGTTTGGACCCTAGATTTGGTTCATTACTTGCCTGGTCTGGGACTGTTGATGAGCCCTGTTAGCATCGTCCATCTCTGTCCACCATGTTCAGATAGGAAAAGAAAAACATGAAAACATGAAGACATACTTCCTACAAAGACAGGATGAGAAGACCTGGGATCGTCCAGCCTGGAGAAGGCTCCAGAGGGACCTTAGAGCACATTCCAGTACCTAAAGCAGGTAATAAAAATAAGGAAAAGTGACATTTTACACAGGCAGATAAAGATAGGATAAGGGGCAGTGGTTTTAAACTAAAAAAGAAGATATTTAGATCAGATATTAGGAAGGAATTCTTTACTCAGAGGGTGGTGAAGCACTGGAACAGGTTGCCCAGAGAAGCTGTAGATGCCCTATCCTTGGATTCAAAGGTTGGATAGGGCTTTGCTCAACCTGGTCTAGAGGAAGGTGTTCCTGCCCGTGGCAGGGGGGTTGGAACAAGATTGTCTTTAAGGTCTCTTCCAACCCAAACCATTCTGTGATTCTAAGTTCAGCCACCAGTGAGGACATGGACCAGGTTGGAATCACCCTCTGCTCCTGCCTCACCTTCACTTATGGAGCAACCAGCCCTTTTTGCTCCCTGACAATTATTTTGCAATCCCCCAAAATTTTTAACTTTCCTTCTGCCTTTATTCTGCCCATAGGAAAACAGAAAAGAATTAATTAAATGATACTATTTTGTTTCCATTGTTAAGAACAATGGGGCAATACATATGAGATCATTTTATAACAGGACCTTAATAAAATATGTACCCTGATTTTTAGACTTGGCACAAACCAAGGAATCATAGGGACTGAATTAATTTGTAGTTAGTAGAACCAGGGCTGAAACCTAAAAGATGAGAAAGACAAAAAGAAATCTTTTGTCTTCAGCCAGACAGGCAGGAGCTCCATAGCACACAGACACAGGCGATTATCTCACCAGCTGTAGAGGCTTTAGCTGCCTGCACAAAAAGAGCTCTTTATTAACAAATGAGATAAATACACTTAGCTTTCGCAAATAAAGCCGTAGGACCAGACTAATGCTGGGAGCAGCCTTACACCATCCCTTCCCGTTCAGTGTCTGCAGATGATGCAGGGCATGTTTCTCTTCTCTGTTACCAGAGCTCCCCTTCGTGTCAAACATCCGAATAACAGTTTTAGCCGCACAATTTACCGAGCATCTACCTCGGGTCCAGTCTTCCAGGCTCTGGCATGCAAGCGCCATGTGGTCACTAAACTCAGTGTACAGTGGAGCATATTTATTACATGTTGGACTGAAAATGTGGTACTGAAATAATCTGATGGAAAAGTGTGTAACCTATTTTATTCTTACAGCTACAGGAGGGGTTCTGAGGAGAAAACAAAAGGCAGGTCACCTCACAAGAGAAAGCACTCTGTTATCTATTTTCAGTCGAAAGATCTCAGAGCAGGCACCCGGAAATTGCTTTGCCTTTTAACATTTTCGATTTTACCAGATTAATTCCACAAATGGTTTTGGTACTAGGGCAAATGTCAGAATAAACAGTTAGACACACAAAGTTCTTGTTCAAAACAATGAAAACTATATATATTCATAAAACAGGCTTGAGTGGCAGGTTATATTTAATTCACAGGCTGTTGAATTCAGTCTAACATGTTTCCCCTTTTTTTTGAATGGTGTAGAGGACTCTCCCAATAAGCTGCAGGATATCTGGACTCTTTCAAGAGAGACTTCTGACAATATTACCACTTGCAGGACATAGCACTGCCAAAACATTTCTTGAAGAGCAGTGGTTTGCAAGAAAGAGACCGATACAGGAGAGCTCACATTGCTTTCTATAAATAACTGGCTTCCTCCAAGTATAATTGGGAGCATGAAAAGGCCTTGGGCAAAATTCTGTCTGGCCCAGCCAGTTCCACTCCTGAAGCTCAGGGGAGCATGTGCTTCACTGGGAATACTGCCACTGTCTGAATGTGCTCAGCATGTGCTGCCACCGCCACTTGCCATGAGAGGGTGGGGAAAGGTTCAGTTCATATCCATCACTCCCTCGGGACTGGAAGTGACAGCACTGCCTTTTACCAAGAGAGTCCTCCAGGACTGTTTAAATACAGCTGTTGGGGTCTTGTGGGAAAGCACAGAGAGAGTGAGCTTGTGCCACTCGTTACACACAGCTTAAAATGTCGTTTCTGCTCTTTGCAGATTTTCAGCTTGTGCTGACCTTCACCATTACCAGATGCAGTATGTGCCAGACCTGTGCAGTCAGGGACACATTCAGAAAGTCTAAAACCACATTTGAAGTGACTGCTTTCAGCTGGCCCCTTGGCTTTCAGAGGGCTCAGCCCACAGAGAACAACCTATGGACATAGCTGACAGGTAACCCAAACTAGACCTCACAGAGAAAAATTACAGAAGTTTTTTGTGGAATTAATATTTCTCCAGGAAAGAAGCACCGATTCCTGCTCTTGCTATGTGAGGAGCACTTGCTTTGAACTTGTGCTATAGCCAAAATGTTTCTCACTATTTAAGAAAGGATGATTAATTCTTCTTCAGAGCTAATTAACAAGAATAGAAATTCTGCATGCACCCAGAACACTTTGTAAAATTTAAAAGAAAAAAAAAATCCTGAGCAACTTACCTTCCTCCAAGTCTTTATTTGCTTTGGCTGGCAGCTACTGCTACTGTTTGCGCTTTTTTTTCCACAGAGTCAAGCACCTATATTGTGACGTTTGTGTCATTGTACCACAGATGTTGCATCACCTGTGATAACAGAAGTCACTGACAGTCACAGAACAAATGGCAAGATTCCCACCCACTTCAGTGGGCTGGGATGTCACAGTGTGCTCCATCACAACACCACAGCAGGAACAGCAATATCCTAGGATCCTGCCACAGCTGACTGACATCCAAAACCAAACAAGGGACTTTTTAGCCTTTTATCTTGGTCAAAGTTTGAATGGTTGGCCCAAGGATGGGGTTTGGTGTGGGTACTCTTCACATCACTCAACTATTTATTTGTTCATTTATTAGCCTGCCATAAGGAAGTGTTTGAGATCTGCTAATTCTGGGACATGGGACATCATTTTTTTACTTCAGTATTGTCATGAGAAGCATTTTCTGCCTGTATCTTCAGGAAAACCCCTCTTCCTCCCATCAGAAACATTAGCTCTCACTGGGCATTTAATGTGGGTGTACAAAGTCTTCAGTAAACTCTAGATTAAAAAGTAATCAGGCTGAGTTGAATTTTAGCCTCTTTCCTTGATGATAGCAACCTTGCTGTAACAAATCCTACAAAAGAAAACAAAATAGCATTCTGCACTTCTTAAAATACAGTGCTGAAAAAGTATAGAGTTTTACAAGAAGCAACTGATATGAGGTTATGTTGTCCTTTTCATGTACTAATTAACTGCTCATTCTGCTCTGTGAAGTTGACTCAGAAAGGCTTTATTGATAGGCAATGATCTGGGTTTATAAAATAAATTCTTTTTCCTGACCGGTCCAAAGCATACATTCAAGTTGTATCAAGAAGAAGAGCTTCCTAGGAATATTGTCCTATGGTGGGATTACCATCTGTTCTCGTTTGGCCCAGAACTTCCTAACATGAGGTGGGCCTGAGGAGGGAGATGTGCAAGTGTTAGAGATGGCTAGAGCAGAGGGCACAGTCCAGCATAAGTGGTTCAAGGAGGTAATAGCTGAATCAAAAGGGGAAAAGCAACAACAATAAATGAGATATGAGGGTGGCTGGACACTGGAATAGGTTGTCCAGGAAGGCTATGGGCTCTGCATCCTTGGCGAGCTTCAAAGCCCAACTGGACATAGTCCTGGGCAGTCTGATCTGGCTGCCCCTGCTTGAGTAAAGCAGTTTGACCAGCAGAGGTTCTCAAGAGGTGCCTTCCAGCCCCAGCTATTGGCATAGCAGAGAGATCAGCTGGATCCAGAGGTCAGGACTCTTAAGAAGAAAGACATTACCAAAGCTTGCCAAAATAAGGCCAGGAACCATTGTTACAAAGAGATTATGACACGAATGTCTCTGATGTTCTCAACTGGTGATTCTGGGAATAGATAATTCCTGAAGGGACCACCAATACCACCAAATTCCTAATGTGTAGCAGCCAACTCCACATAAGAAGTTTTAAAAGCTCCGGTGTTCACCCTATCTTCCTTAGAAAGTATCAGGGAGGTATGGACACTTGAACTATGTCCACATTTTCTAATCTCTTCATGCATGAACACACTCCCTTTCAGACTTTTCTGATTGTACAGCTATAGGGAGCGCTGCAGCAACAAGACACTGGCTCATGTTCATATGTTTACCCTTCCAGCCTGGAGTATTCTGACTGACTAAGGAAGAAATATGCAGTAGGCACCTGGGAGAACTGTTCCCATAAAAACCTGGAAAGTACTCTTGGTAACTAGGCTTCACACACCTTAAATTTTAGATTAAAGAAGGCACAGCGCAAAAGCTGCAGTTGTTAGAGCAAACTGTCCTCAGATCTTCCATGAACCCAGAGGACTGCAGTGATCAGCACAAAAGACCATGGGATGGGAGGTTTGGTGTGGACCTGTTGTATTGGGTTTGAATGGCCTTGTTTTGGTAGCAGGGGTGGTACAGGGGTGGCTTCTGTGAGAATCTGCTGGAAGCTTCCTCCATGTCCAGCAATCCCCGGCAGCTCCAAGCTGGATGTGCTGCTGGCCATGGCTGGGCCAGTTAGAAATGATGACAACACCTCTGTGATAACATATTTAAGAAGAAGAAATAAGTTGTTGTGCAGATGTCACTGCAGCCAGGGAAGAGCAAGGTGAGAATATGTGATGGGAACACTCTGCAGACACCAAGGCCAGGGGAGAAGGAGGGGCAGGAGCTGCTCCAGGCACCAGAGCTGGGATTCCCCTGCAGTCCGTGGTGCAGCCCATGGGGAGGCAGCCATGCCCCTGCAGCCCATGGAAGTCCATGGGGATGCAGAGATGCCCCCGCAGCCCCTGGAGGAGACCCACACCAGAGCAGGGGGATGTCTGAGAGGAGGTTGTGACCCCGTGGGAGGCCTATGCTGGAGCAAGGTCCTGGCAGGGACCTGCAGACCCATGGAGAGAGCAGACCCAACTAGAGCAGGTGTCCTGGTAGGACCTGTGGGGGACCCACATTGGAGCAGTCCGTCCTTGAAGGACTGACCCCATGGAAGAGTGATCCACTCTGGAGCAGTCTGGAGAGAAATGTTGCCCATGGGATGATCTCACACTGGAGAAGTTCATGGAGATCTGTCTCCCGTGAGAGGGACACCATGCTGGAGCAGGGGAAGGACTCCTCTCCTGAAGCAATGTCAGAAACAACATGTGATGAACTGACCATAACCCCCACTCCCATCTCTCTGTGCCACTGGGGGAGGACGTAGAGCTGAGAAGGGAAAAAAAGGTGGGGGCAAGGTGTCTTTAAGGTCTTACACTACCTCTCATTAGCCTACTCTGATTTTGTCAGTAATAAATTCAATTAATATCTCTAATTTGAGTCCAGTTTGCCCATGACAGTATTTGGTAAGTGATCTGTCTCTGTCCTTATCTCAACTCATGAACCTCCACTACATTTTCTCTTCCCTGTCCAGGTGTGGATGGGAGTGAGGGAGAGGCTTTGGTGGGTGTCTGGCATCCAGACAGGGTGACCTACTACACCTGTGTAATGCTGTTCACTCACTCTAAGTTCAGATTTAAACCCAAAATCATCTTGCAGTCAAGCTGCCTGGTTTCAAGACCAAGCTCAGAAGCACATGTTTATGTCATGGTGATATTTGTGACAGAAAGCCTGAGCTCATCCAGATGCTCAGCACAGGCTCTGCCACACATACCCTGCAGAGCAACTTGGCAGCAGCCCACCAGACTCCTCCATTCCCTACTGCCCAGGGCTTTCAAGGGATGTCATATGGCCAATGGCAAGCAGACAAATTGGCCAATTCTCCTTCATGGAAGCCCTCTGTTATAACATGTTATAAATCTTCCAAGTCTAAGCCTGCATCAACTGTAAGATCGTACTGGTGGGAAACAGCCAGGACAAAAGCCAGTTCCATATCCCAACTGTTTTTCCAGCTCACTGAGCAGCACTGGAGCAATTGAGAATGGTAGATCACAGAGACTAAAGGAAAGTGTGAGTGTGTGTTTGTGTTTGTAAGCAATTTTAGCTCTAACATGGGTGTTCTTCCCCTCATAATAATCACACTTAAATAAGAGATAATAAACCTTACACAGAGAGCTACCAGCATCAGGTCTTATATCTAAAAGGTAATTGTGGAATGCTTCACACTGGGTGCAGTGAGGTGGGGAAGGAGTTGTGGCTGCCGAGACATGAACTGAGGGCAGTGCAGACACACACACAGCTCCTCATGCCCAGACTCCTGCCTGCAACTACACAGACCCCTGACCTCTCAGGATTCACTCCTGCTCCACCCTAAAGCTTCCCCATATGCAGCAAGAGAAAGCATCCCGAGTGAATCCTTTCCTCTCTGACTACCACCTTAGGTTACTGACAGATTGGTCAATTCAATTCCAGGGTAGAGTCACTTTTAGCTTGAATTCAGGGTTCTTCAGGGGCAGTTGTGAGAGATGTTAATGCCACAGGAGTGGAGAGGCTTCCCCCAACTCCGTAATCCAGCCCTGAGGTACAGCAGTAGCATGGCTGAATATGCTGAGTTTAAAAGGCTTAACTCTGTTACTGGTGCAAATAAAAAATAGTTATAAAGCTACATAAAATATAAAGCTATAAAAAGCTACATAAAATCTATTGAAATATTTATGCTAATAATGCCACTGACAGTCTCCTTTTTTAACAAAATCTAAGCCCTTGGCCTGGATGGTGGTTTCTCTATATAGGATAACAAATTTTTTTTTTTTGTACTTTTCACTCTTAAAATGCCATTAATGTTGCTAACATCAATGGTGATGAACAATAATGTCACACCTCAAGAGAAATCCACTGATAAGAGGATGCAGGCATGATGACACACAAATTTCCTGTACCAACAGGCACAGAATTAACCTCACTGATTTCAACAGCACTTGGATCCAGCTAAGTCAGAATTGTTCAAGAGGAATTTTGACCAAAAACATATTACAAAATTCTTTCCCAAATCACAAAAGTATTCCTGCACAAACAATAAAAACAGAACCACCCATGTTCCATCCAACAAATTCTGGGATACTCCCCGTCTTCTCGCAGAGCTGTGGATCTCCATGGAAAGCAGGAGATAGAACAGTACTGCAGCCACAGCTGGGATGGTGACATGGGGGCACAAACCACCCCACATAGGGCCATGGGTAACAGATGGCTGTAGAAGTAAAGGCGTCTTTCTTCCACTCCATCCTCAAGGCCTGATCTTTTGAACTCAAAGCCATTTTTGGGCACTCAGCATCACTGTGGATGGCAGGCTGTGCGGAGCTCTCTGCCTAATTTTTTCCAAGACTGAGGAAAAGAAATAGGAAATTTTCTTCAGAGTCCTAAGTCTCAGCATGCTTTGTGCACCCCTGCCATCCAGAAATACCAGCCAGTAAGCACATTTCAAATGAAACTGCTCTGAACCATGGCAGCAACTCAGATCATACCGCTTATCTATTCCTATACTGACATCCCACCATGAATGTCCACAGGGTCAACGCCTGCACCAGTGTCAATGTTACACTGCAGGAGAGGTCTCAGGGCACAATCTGTTTGTCTTGTTTGTTTGTTATCAGCTGTCTGACTCGTTGCTACAATATTGTCTTTGCTGATCCTGTATGATTCATACAGGGACTGAGTCTCCTTCAGAATCTGCCTGCCGGTCCTACACTGCTCTGGTGGGCACAAGGGACACCAGTAACATCCCAGCTTGGCACAGCTCCTCTTGGAAGGGTTATTCATTTTCTTCTCCTGGCTTCTAGGACATAAAGATGAATCACAGGCCAAGCAGACTTCTCCCTGCTGAGCTCACCATATTTCTGTTCCACTGCAAGCCTACAGGCTCTGAATCTTGCTGCGGGCCCAGGCAGCACCAGTCACTGTCTCTGTCCCAGGAGCACAGACAGGCTCATCATGTTTTATCTGCAAAACACTGGGGCTCCAGAGCAGAATTACTACATACACAAGCATCTGCACCAGGGTGCTCAGGCTACAGATGTCAAAATGCAAAGCTTCAAAACAATAAAGAGGACAAGAAAGCTCCTAATTGTGCTTTTTGCCAGCTATGGCTGACATAAGAAAAAACATTACCACTGCCTTGCAGGATTATTTAAAGGTCTTGGAGACAGGAGCAAAGGATGGACCATTTCATGGCACAGGCTTTCTAATGAGATCTCCAGCTGGTTTATGAATCAGAAAGCTCTGAGGGCTCACAGTAGCAGACATGAGCAAGCCTTGCTGTTCTTTTGAGAAATCTTTCTCCCAGACATGTGCAGGACAGGCACTAGAATCTGCAGACTTGTGAGGTTAATTCACTGCTTTTCTTTCGCGATGCAGCTGAGCATGAGGGAAGGGACACACTCCACAGCTTCAGGGCAAACATTAGCAATGTGTCTCTGAAGAATGTGCCTCACCAGGTTCTGCCTCATTTATAAATGGAGCAGTTCTTGGTGTAAATACCAGACAAATCACTCAGCTCTTAGGCAAAAGGAAAGGGCAAAAATGTGATCACTATGACTAGAAACTGAAAAATTTGGGGATACAAAAGTCTGTAATATAAGGCATACAAACTGGAAAATACAGGCACGTGTATATGGGCACATAAATAAATGACAGTGGCACAAGCTTTCACTGAGCTCAATTACATTCATACTATTAAGAGTGAAAAAGAATGAGATAGTTCAAGAGGCTGTGCATCAACACTTTTTAAGTCCTTTCAAACTGTGCTCACACAAAGCTGAAACTCAGCTCCAGATACTTCAATTAAGAGACCTTCAAGGAAAAAAATTGTTTCATATGTGTGTGGCCATGTGCTTATATGAACAGTACACTGTACAAAGATCTGCTTTTCCAGAGCAGTTGCTAGGCCTCTTCCTCCTTCAACTTACTGTTTTTTTCTAATTACAAATAGCAGTCATCAAACATGTCCAATGCAAGATAAATACAGATTTTTATTTTTAATGCCAAGAGTCACAGAATCATTAAGGTTGGAAAAAAACAACCTCAAGTCCGGCCACTGACCTAACACTGCCAGGTCCACCACTAAATCATACTCCTAAGCTCCATCTATTTATTTCTGAGCACTGTCAGGGACAGTGATTCCAATACTTCCCTGGGCAGATTGTTTCAATGTTTGACTGCCCTTTCAGTAAAGAAATTTTTCCTAATATCCAATCTATAATATCTATAATATCTATAATATCTATAATATCTATAATATCTATAATATCCTGGCATGACTTGAGGCCATTTCCTCATGTCCTGGTGCTTGCTACCTGGGAGAAATTAAAGTCTAATTATGAATAACCCCAAAAGGGAGATTACAAAGCACAGTGGGCAAATGTATCCATATCTCAGAGACAGGAAAAACCATGCATGTATCAAATAAGGGAAGAAATAATTCACTACAGGATGCAGAGGTACCTCATCAATACTTTTACCATTAAAACTAACCAACAGACTCACAGGGTCAAGAGGTGTTATGCAAAAGGAGAAGAACACAAAGATCTTGTCTATTAAGAAAAATTGAGGCAGTCTATATGTTACATAACATAAGGAAAGGATCTATGTCTCTCATGAACCTCTGAGAACAGAAGGCATAGGCTTCAAACGGTTATTTGTCCCTAACTTTACCCTATTTCTCCCCCAGTTCCACTATCCTGTTTGTCTTAGAAACTCTTTCAGCTGTAAATGGTTGGAGACCAGGAATATCATATTTTTTGCCTTGTTCCTGTAGTCTTCCTTACGCATCTGCATCTGGTCGCTGTCAGAGCCCTGACCCTTGTTGCATCCCATGAGGATGCTGAGAATGGGCCACCAAAACAACAAAGAGGGTTTGTAGGTGGGATGGCCCCCAGCCAGGAACATCCCCCCAAGATAGGGTGAACTCCCAGGAGACCTTGCCTTGAGTATTATAATCTGTGGATCTTCTGTGTTTGAGATTGGTTCACTGTCCTCCACCCCTTTATTCCATGTTTGTATCACCTCTAGAAATTTCTTTTTGATTATACCCCTCATTGGCTCTTGCCCCTTAGCCCCCCCTTTTCTGTACCCCCACTGGCCTCCCTACCTTAAGTCCATCCCCTGGCCCTCAACCTAGTGGCTCTGGTGCTCTGCCCACCCCTTCTTCCCCATATATAAACCCGTACCCTGATCTCCATCTTGCTCTTCATCCCTGGACCCTCCTCAATAAACCTTGTTGCTGGAACCCATACGAAGAGCCCTTCCCAGCTCCTTTGTCCCCTGTGGTTGCCTATTCATGTGTGTGTGCGTTTGCCCTGCTCCATCGGGCCGTGCCTTCGTCTGGCCCTCCATGCTGAAGCGGCTTCTCCTGGCTGGGGACCCTTCTGGAAGGCTGCGGCACTCACCATCGCCTCACGCCGTGCAGACCCTGTGCTGGGACAACCTATTGTCTGATCTGGTATAGGCAGTCCTGCGATCTAGAGGCACTTACAGAGAAAGGACACGGGCTCAGGAATGCTGTAAGTAAAAGCACACTGAAGGTACAACTCCTTAAGCCTGTTTCATACTATGAACGGCGTGCACCATCAAACACTGCTCAGTTTGTGGATATTAAGAGAAGCACAAAGCCTGCATCACCCAAGTTTGAAGTGCAAATGAAGTGCATTTATACCTATTTTTATCTCCAAATATCTCACTTGCTGGAATTACGGTCTGTAGGAAAGGTGGTTTCTTGGACTTCCCCCATCATAGACTTTATAGGATCTTTTCACCTTCCTACTATCAGAAACTGCAAGAGCAGGATCTGCTTGGCTGAGAGAGTGCCCTGTGAAAGTTCTTGCAGAGATGGCATAGAACTTGCTCTGTAATCTTGCTCTGCCAAGGATGTTCTTGCTTGGGCTGGGAGAATTATCTGGGAGGCAGTGCGGATTAAACTGCAATGAAAAGATTGTCTGCTGGACATCCTTCTACCTGCAGCTCTGAAACTCACCTTTTCCCCTGCCTACCTCTGCCTGTGTCAGAGTGTGCAACTCCCTATGCAGTTAGAAAGGTGGAATTGGTATTGGAAGTATTTCTTTGAAAAATATTGCAAACGCTTTTTTCATAGTCTTCTAGTGATATTTAGCAGTTGAAAAAAAAAGGGGGGGGGGGAGGAAGTCCTCTGTAGCCACACACTGTTCTCTAAAAATTTTTAGCCAAAGAGAATTAGGAGGAGGTGGAAATGTCAAGATAGTTAATCAGAGCTCCATTGTTTAACTCTGTATTCTGCTTTAGGCAATCAATATTCCCTTCTTTCTCAGCTACCTTATCAAGAAAATGAGGTAATACACGACTCACAGGCAGGTTGGGACAGTGAATTAGGCTGTTGTTTACCACAGAGTGTCCCAACATGCTGTAGAAGAATTAGGAATGGTTACCATGTGAGAGAGTGAACTACTTAGAAAATGGTTTCTTTGATCTGAATTCTCTCTTAACATCAAAGAGTTGGGACAACCTGGGACCCACATTTATCAAGAACTCTGGCACTGGTCTCAGTGGAATCAATGACACAAAATTCTTCAAACCATTACCAAGACCTTCTGCAGGATCCCTACAAGGTCAATGGGAACTGTTGGATTTCTGTGTGAAGGTAAGATGATGTAGCTAAATGAAGCTAGCTGGAAGGACAAGAAGAGCAGCCAATGGAAAATTCACTCAACTATGTACAAATTTGTGTCATTGGCATAGTAACACAAGTGGAAATTCAGAGATAATCTGAGCTGGTTATTGCTGTCTTTAGAGTGACAGATAAACAATGGTCAGTACAAAACTCCTGCATGGTAGGTGATCAGCAAGCTGGAGATAGGGGTCAAGAAAGCATTTGAGAGGTCTGTCTGTCACTGCCACTTTGTGGGACACAACCAGCTTTACCTCCCTGCCAGAAATAGCCATGACAAAAGTACCCTTCACAGGTTTTACAAAAAAACAGTTTCTTGGAGTTAAATCTGTGTTCGGAAGTGATTTGGTTAATTTGTCTGCTTTTGCACTGAAGTAGACAACGAGCACCCCAAGTATCTGTTCTGCTGGTTCAGCCACCAGACCAGGAACCCTGAGGAAGCCAGAGAGCAAGCACCATCCTAAACCCGGGAGAGCTACTTCTGTAGTGACTGTCCAACAGCTGGCTGTGTCACCACCTTCTTTCAGTGATGAAACACATGATATGGCTAAACAGATTAGGAGACAACTACACTCGGGAAACACTTTATGATGGAACAAATCACAGTTCAAGCCATCTCCTATTTCATCAACACAGCTGAGCTATAAGGGCTGTTCCAAAGCGCGTACACTGAGGTCAATCTCAAGCCTTACGTCAAAGTTCAGTCATCCTCTGATCAAAGGGAGAGTGGACCAATAGCATGTGTTTAAATGTGTCACTGTTACCCCATGACAAAGTTGTGTCCCTCATCATGGTAGATAAAGGTACATTCTTGGGTAATGTCATTCATTGTTCAGTGAGGCATCTCTAAGCAGGAAAAATTCCCCATAAACATTTGAAGTATCAAAGTCTAACATTGGTTTTCTGATGTGCTTCTGAAAACAGGGTTTCTCAAAATTTCTTCTCTGACCAAGGTTTATAAAAGTAATCTAACTTTTCTGGTCCTCCCCCTTTACTGGAGGCAATGTCCTATCCTAGCCATCCCACTTCATGGGTAAAGCAAAGCTTAATGTTCTTCCTCACTTTGATGCTTTGTGGAAGTTTCTCATGATAGGTTCTGGGGCCCTGTGCCATCAGGGGCACAGCTGTTAGCTCACCAGTAACACCAAAAGTCTTTCTGGCATATATTTTGTAGCCTTCAGGGGTTTTTTAAAGAGCAACCTTCATAACTTTTGACATATTGGGTAAGAGGGGGTGGAGGCAAGGGTAAACAGTCACACTGTGGGAGTTGCCAAATCAAACCCAGGGATGCTGGCAGGGAGGTGAGGGAGGGAGAACAACTGTGCTGGGGCAACACTCAGAGCAGAGAGAACTCCTGTACACTGAGGCCTCAGCCTATCCCAGAGTAACTGTTTTTATCCTTTTTTATCCTAATAATCATTAGGTAGTAAGTCTGCTTTGGTACTGAATGCATAAAACATTGATCTTTGCTGTCAACTTTGTAAACATTTTCATGATGTTTGTCTCCTTTGCCACTGTTTCTCGGAGAGTTTCTATACATGAATAGAAACTTTAACTTTTTTACTGCGTTTCAGGGCTGGAAATGGCTCTGATATGAGCTGAGCAGAAGCTCAGCCATTTCTCATCACATAATCCCTTTTCTGTTCCTTTCCCTTTCCTTTTCCAGCATTTTGATCTCAGTACAAAAATGAAGAATAAATGTTAAAGAACACGTTCTTACTTAGAGACATGATGTGCACAACTTCTGAGGAACAATCCCAGCTTGACTGCCACATGAGACAAGTTAGAAATACAAAAGGACTTCCTGCTCTGACAATCTGGATAAATAAATAATAAAATAATAAAATGTTCTGATTTTCTGGCATATATATATTTAAAATTCATGAGTCTGTCCCTTCCTCAAAATTAGAATCTGGATCAAAACTAAAGAAGTAATAGAAGAAGTTGTTTGGAAGTATTCTTAGTTCCTTTTCTGCAATAAATTTGGGTAATTTTCCAAGTTTTATCTGTCATCACGATATATTTATTATTCAGGAGCTGGGGCATTAAGAAAAGCAAGAAGGGAGGTTTATTGCTCACACACACATGTAAATCATGCAAGTTAGCAGCTCTGGATAGGAATCTACAGCTCCTGATGGCAACTGGCGTCTTCTGCTCACTTTGCAAATAAGGTTACCTGAATATTTTTAAGAAAAGGGCTTTCTTTTTTTTTCTTTCCCTGCCTGATATTTTTACACTACAATCCTGAGTGTCAGGTCTATTTTTGGCAAAAATTGTTTTTGTGACCTCATCCAGTCCTTAGCTGAAGGAGTTCATCTTTTGTGTTTTTTTTTTTTTTTTTCCTTAACACTGGGTCATTTTCCCCTCCAAGAGTTCATTCTGGCCTCAGATAAAGGCAACAGAAGAAACAACTAAGGCACAGAATTTTAAGCAGCCTGGAAAAATCCCTCCTCTTGACCAACTGCGTAATCTTAGTTTTGACTGCAAATGACTGTTGCTGCATTCCAGGAAATACAGGGAATACATAATGAAGGGGAAAAAGAAGTTCCTTCTAGCTTGTTGTATTTATTACTACATTTTTTTTACTTAGCATATAAAAGCCCTAAACAACGTTTCCTCTCTTTTCCAAGTCATTCCTGAAGAGAAATTTCTGACCTTTAATCCCACAATTACAACATGTTGTTAACTTAAGGTAGTTTAATCACTCAAGGTAGCAATCTCTACCCTCAACAGAAAAAAAAAAGGGGCAGAAAAAAAGCAGGACAGATGACACCTTTTAGTGTATGAAAGGAAACACAAAGGAGAAAAACCTTATCCTCAAGACAAGTTTTGAACTACGCATGGTTTATATTGCCCTCCTAGAATGCCAAAGAAACAACCTTAAAGCCTCTGAGCTTCTGAAACAGTAGGGTCTGTATATTCCTATCCGTATATTTCTATCTTCAGTTCTGTGCCCTAGGTGGAAGCTGCAAGACCTGCATTTCTCCCTTCTCAGAATCCGAGAGTTCCCCAAATCCCTTTGTGAGCTGATTACATGATGGAGTAGCAGGATTTTAAGTTTTCTTAGCAAAGTCTTTGGAGCAGATACTTTATTTTTCCAAACCGATGCAGTCTATGTAAAACAAAAATCTATGTGAAAGCACTTCACACAGACCTTTTAAGCCTCAAATTCTCAGCAGGAACACTGCTGTTCTAGCATAAAATGCCGATTCTCCACAGCTTGATGATTTGCAGTGAGATTATCCCATTTCTTTGCTGTACTGCAAACACATGGCAGATGTTGCTACGTCCCAAAATAGAAAGAGCACTGGTTTACTGGAGGCACAGGAATGTGCTACTATTCCCCAACAGCAATCTAATGGTGCGGGGTCAGCCCAGCATCAATCCCCATTTGCCAGTTCTCTGCCCCGGAACCTTTCATCACCAGTTTCTTGAGTCATGGACCTGTTCTCTAACCATGTGCTAGACATTAGCAGGGAACACTGATGAGTTCCTTAACAGTTCTCTAGGCCACAGCATTATCTTGCCTGGGCAAGTCTGTCTCAGTGATATTTAACAGCTTTTTCCATCCCCTGCTCTGGCTGGATGCTAATTCATAATTAGCTGGATGCTAATTCCATATGTGTGAGAAAACCACTGACAGCCAACTCTCTTAAGAAAAGTCCTAAAACATATGTACTGGCCAGAAGAGTAAGGAAAAGCATTGGTTATGCAAGTAACGGTTCGTGTGGACAACTACATGGATCTGACAGGAAACTACACCTTCACCACTTTGAATGGGATTACTAAATGCAAATATATCCCTTGGAGGCCACTGTTAGGAACCTGTTTCTCACTCTTGAGAACTCCTATGAATTTAGGCCACAATCCCACCCTCTTCATTGCCTTCTGTCTGCTCAGCCATTTGTTTGGTGACTTTAAGTTGGACGAATGTGTTGAAATCCTGAAAAATAAAATTATTTATTTTTATGCAAATGAGGGATGTTTTACAGGGGCATGTAGTAATAGGACAAGGGGGGATAGCTTCAAACTGGAAGTGGGTAGATTGATATAAGCAAGAAATTCTTTACCGTGAGGGTGGCAAGGCCCTGGCACAGGTTGCTCAGAGCAGCAGTGGGTGCCCCCTCCCTGGGAGTGCTCAAGGCCAGGCTGGATGGGGCCCTGAGCAACCTGGACTGGTGGAAGGTGTCTCTGCCCACGGCTGGGGGTTGAAACGAGAGGATTTTTACAGTCCCTTTCCACCCAAACCATTCTGTGATTCTAGTCTTAGCTTCTACCCTTGGCATAACCTGTTGTGAGAACCACAGGACTAAAACTCAGATGATTCTTATACCGATGAGGGATCTTCCAGTGCATTCCTCATGAAGAGCCTAGCACCAGCACCCCTCACCCTCAGCTCCCTCCGGCGCTGCCCTCTCCCTCCGCCGGCCCCGCTCTCCGCGGAGCAGAGGCCGGGCACGACCGGGAGCGCCGCCTCGGAGGCGTTTTGGAGGCCGCTTTGGCGGCCATTTCACCGCGGATCTCAGCCCCGCGCCCCGCAGCTGCGGCTGGGCCATAGGAGCGACCCGAAGGCACCCCGCGGCCGCCACCCGCCCTGAGGGAGCCCCGGGGGCGGGGCGGGGGCAGTGCTTGCGCGGCGGGGCTGGGGCTGCGACCGCCGAAAGTTTGGGGCCACGTGGGGCGGGAGTGGGGCGGCCGCGGGAGCAGCGCGTTCCGCAGACGGCCCGGGAGCTCCGCCGCGCTCGCCTCTACACGCCCGCCCCTGCACGCCCGCCCTCCGGCCCTCGCCATGGCCCCCGCCGAGATCCTCAGCGGCAAGATTGTCTCCGGGTACGTAGTGGGCCCGCACGCCCTGCCCGCAGCGCTCGGCCGGGTTCCCTCGGGCGGGAAAGTCTGGGAGTCGCGGGGGTTTTACCCTTCGGGACGGGACCGCTGTAACCGGGAAGCTGAGGCGTGCCCCGGCGGCCCCCGGGGGTGCTGGCAGCCGGATGTGGGGCTGTGGGGGGCTTTTGCTCTGGCTCTGTGGACGAAGCAGGTTTGGAGACACCCTAAAGCTTTTCCACTACGTTGCGGCTAAAGCTCGCTTCTTCCTGGTTGTAAACTGGAAGTTATTAGACGAACTACGGTATTAAAGGTCTTAAGGAGAATGTAAAGTGCTGTCAGTGCTCCCCAAAAACCAGCGGTGCGTCTGGTGGGGTCTCTTTGGCAGCCCCAG